>CAOLHI010003792.1:0-154225 GCA_948474755.1 Ctenosaura bakeri
ATTTCCCCAACCATATTTGGCAGTAGCCCTGGCAATTGTCATCATATTCCCCTGCCCCACTTTTCTTATGCTGTTTTTTTAATGACCCTGTTACAAGTGTGATGCTCACTCTTCATTTGTGCCAGCTAATTGCTTATATTTTTGTGAGACTGTCACAGTACAGTAGTCCCTGCTTATCTGCAGGGGATACGTTCCAAGACCCCTATGGGTGTCTGAATCTGCATGTAGTACCGAACTCTATATTACTAGATATATAATACCCTGTGAAGCTAGAGGGTTTCTTCCGGTGATGCCAGGGCTATTTCCTGCGGCAGTGTTGGCAGAGGAGCAGTTAAAGTGGTAGGTAGTTAATTAAGGTGCAGGTGGCAGGACCCAGAGCAGGCCACATGGGATCCATTGTCTGGATGCCAGGGGATAGATTGGGAGAAAGGATGGAAGGGAGGAAGGTGAGTCTGTGAGGGAAGAGGACAGAGGCACCGTAGGGATCCTGCCTGGAATTGTTGCAGGTCTCACAGGTCCTGCCCCCACAACCCCTCTATTGTGCGTCAAAACACCTCCCATGCTCCTAGCAGTTGCTACAAGATTCTCTGCTGACCTTGGGTAGCTGAAACCATGGAAAACAAAACTGTGGGTAAGGAAGGACTACAGTACACAGTTGTGGGATCTCCTGAGTTGGTAGAGTTCCCATGCTGAAAAAAAGGGTCATGTGCAAGCAGGGGGTGGTAGCTTTTTTAAAAGCCTGTTTTTAAAATTTCCCTTTCATGAGTTCAGAGCAGTAGGTATGTAGCATAAATAGTGCCTAGGGCAAGCACAGAATTGGAGCCACTATGCTCAATGATGCGCTGCTACTGCGGGCGGCTCCAGTTGAAGAAAACACCACCGCTGCCATGCTCTGCCCCACAGCCAATACATGCCAGCCCACCTCCCTGCCCATCCCAGTCCTGGCTTCTGCCAAAGTTGTGCCTGGGGCAACAGGAGCACAGCTTGCCTCTGTCTAAACAGAGCAGCAGTCCCAAAAGTGTGAGACAGCAGGGAAGAAAGAGAGGAATCTTAAAGATATGCCAGAGGTCATCTTGTCAGTCCCTTGCCAGTGAGCCCAAGAGCCACACACATTAGCCCACCCCTCTGCTCTGGGCAGCCCCTGCTTGCTCTCACGTGCTGCCCCACAGAGGAAGCCTGCTACCCTTTTCACTGACTGATGAGAGAATATTAAACCATTCTGCTTCTAATATTCTTTCTATAGGACGTGCTTCTGTGGAGCGTGTTGTTTGGTTACCCGTAGCTTTGTTGCCAATATTATATTGAGCACTGTCATCATGAGCCCATCAATGATCCAGGTTATTGTACCTACATGCCTGAATAATATTCTATCATTTCGTAATGAAATGACCCATCTGTCCCCTTTCAGTTTCATTCTTTTGAAGGACCCCAAATTTGTATCAATTTTCACTCATAAAACTCATGGATAGCTAGTCATAAACACTCTCAGTTCCCATGGTTTTGTGGGACTCTCAAAAACACGCATGAAGAATATGCAGCCCTACAGAAGTTTTCGGATTGCAGCCCCCATCACACCTCCTCCATTAACTATATGGATTGGATCTGCGATTTGCAGTTCCACAACATTTGAAGGACCACATATTTCTCATTTCTGCTTGAAAGTTATTTTTTTTAAGGCAGAATAATCTTCTTGCTTTGTTGAAAAAAAAAAGCAGCAGCAGCAAAGGAACCTCAGATTTCTGATATCAGATAGAATAAGAGTTACATGCTGTCAGAAAAATGTGTTTCATCTCCTTTACAATCTCATCTGAATAGCTTGACCGCTCATATGCAAAAAGCCAAAAATATGATGTTTCAAATAGAAATATTCAGAAATAGGTAAGACATCCAGGACAATACTGACTCTTAAGAGTTAAAAAAGATAATGTTGTATATAATTTTTTAAATCAGTAAGAAAATCAATATCATTAGAAAGTTTGCAGATCATCTTTTTCTACAGTCCAGAGCTGTTAACTTGCAATTATTCAGACAGGACTAAATGAGACCATATGAAACAATCACAGAGAAAAATTTAACAGTTTACTTCTTGGGATTGCACTTACCTACTTTGTATGAAGATCAGAAAGCATTATTAAAATTCCTCAAAACAGAGGAAATCCAAATAAATTAAAGATATGGAAATGTGTACAGCCCCAGGACTGGATGCACTTTCTCCAAAGTGGTGGCAGAAGTTCCCTGATTAGTTGATAATTAGTTCTTGAGCATGCTGACTGAAGCTATTAAAAATGCGAAAAGCTACTAACAGCTCTACATCAAGAGTAAATTATACCAAACCCAGGCAGAGCCCCAGTTCTGTGTCTATAAAGAAGTGTAGCATGTGCTGCAGCATCAGTTTTAAGGCTTCAAAAATGTACCTACCTTGAAGACATCCTAGTCATATATGGAAGAGACCTCAAGGGCCAACCAGTCCAACCTGCTGCCATGTAGGAATACACCATCAAAGCATTCTCAAGAGATGACCATCCAGCCTCTGTTTAAAACTTTGAAGGAAAAGGACTGCACCACACTCTGAGGCAGCATATTCCACTGTCAAACCACTTTTACTGTCAAAAAGTTCTTCCTAATGTTTAGGTGGAATCTCTTTTCCTAAAGTCTGAATTCATTGTTCTATGTCCTTGTCTCCACTGCAGCAGAGAACAAGATTGCTCCCATGTTCCATATGACATCCTTTCAAATATTTAAACATAGCTATCATGTCACCTCTTAACCTTCTCTCCTTCAGGAAAGCATACCCAGCTCCCTAAGCCAGTCCTCATAAGCCATGGTTTCTAAGCCTTCTGTCTTCCTCTGATACCTTCCTCTGGACACATTCTTTTATTTTCAGAAGGTAAGGGACTTACTTTACTCTTCTGGCCAGTTTAATGTTCAGTGCAAAGTAAAGAAAGGCTGGAATCTTGTTGGGACATTAGATTTTTTTCCAGGTGTAGAGTGCTGGTGAGAGAAGACAAGCAAAATTTAACACCTTGGAGTCATCTGTTTCTTCAGCATCTCTCTTCCCTCATGTGCTGCTGCCTGTTTCCTCTTGCTGCTACCATATACTCTGGTGCAGTCATGCCAGCATAGTACACAAACAATATCTCAGACTAACAGTACAATTCCACATACATCTACTGAGAAGAAGTCCCACTGAAGCCAATGGAACTGACTCCCAGGTAAGTGGGCATAGCACTGTAGACTTGACACCTACAGGTAGGAACTTTTCTTGATGCAGAGAAGGTGTTCAACAAAATTTATGGATGTATGGAAAAGTTAGCAGTTTCCAATCAGAATTTGTACCTTCTGACAAAATACTGAATTAGGGAGGAACCCAAAAAGTTAAGCAGCTCTGTGAGAAAACAGTACAGCCTCTTCATCTTAAAATAGCTTAGAATATTCATCTCTTTTTGTTAGATTTGTATTCTGATGTTCCCCCTCCCCTTCTTCAAAAAAACTAGAAAATAAAGATGTAGCTAACAGTAAAAGAGTTAGAATGGTATAGTGGTTTAAAAAGGTTGAACTGGAACTTGGAAAGATCTGCTTACCCATGGAAACCCTGTTGGAGGCTGCAACCTTTGTGTTCCTTATGCTTACTTGAGTTAGGTTGCATATTACTCTCTAGGAATTTAGGCACAGCATGTTTATGGCTACTTCTTGTTTGTTTGTTTGTTTGTTTTGTTTGTTCATTCGTTCGTTCACACCCACTCTCTTCCTGCATCACATAGACATCTTCCTTTTGTTCTCTGGGTCTCCTGTGCTCTGTCTTTCTTCCTCCTTCCTGCTGACCACGGAGCTTCTATTTTTTCAGAGCTCTGGATGAGAAGCTCCAACTTTTATGAAACTATGTAGTACTCTTTATTTCCTTTATTTCCTTATTTATTATGCACAAGTATTCATGAGTAAAACTACTTTTATGTATCTTACAAGGAAGACTAGGGGCCTTTCTACACTACATTGTTATAATGCTATTATGCCACTTTCAACATCGTGTGAAATTCTAGGGTTTTGTAGTTTACCGAGGCCAAAGAGCTCTCTGGCTGAGAATTTTAAATGCCCTCCCTAAACTGCAAACCCCAAGATTCCATAAGATGTTGAAAGTGGAATAATAGCACTATAACAGTGTAGTGCAGAAAAACTCTAAGTTTGATTTCTTTCTCCACTGGTTACTGAAGCGGGGATGGTTACTACTTCTAAGGCCATTTCTGCACTACACAATGGCCTCACTTCTGCCTAGTCTATTAATTACTCTGTTTAAGAGATTCACTACAAATCTCTCACATCTCCCAATACACCCACTGGATGACCTTGGCAGATCACACTCCCTCGATTAGTTCACAATTAGTTAAAACATAAGACTTTTTTTAAAAAATCACAGAAAGAAAGAACAGCGCACACATAATTAAAACCATTTGCCATAGCAACCCAGCGAAATTGCCAAAGACACACAGCCTCTGCAACAAAAAGGCCTTTGCCGACTGACAAGGAGGAAGGTGGGGAGGGCACCCGCATAGCCACCGTCAGTAAGGAGCTCCCCAGCCTGAAGTGACCACCCAAAGAACTTCTCTCATGATGCTTCCACCAACTGTGCCTATGAACACGGTAGAACAAGACAGGAGGATTGTTTTAACTGTACATTACGGAGTGTGTTTTCATATGTTGTTAGATGCAAATATTACCATGGCTGATTTCACCTCAGCATTTTTTTTTCTGTAGTGTTGCTTGTGAACAGAATACCTCCATTTCTGTTTAGCAACATACATGGACAAATAGATGCAGGGGGAGGGAGAACTTCCCCAAATTTATTTCCCTGCCAACCAAAAATATTCAATGTACATTCTCCTAATTCAGAGAATCCACCCTCAGTTTGTCGTGCTGAACAATTATACTGCATTCATTAACTCAATCAGCCTTCCCTTAACAGTGTGAGTTTAATTGCTACAGTGCCTACAGGTAAGTCTCCATCAAAATTACAACAGTCAGTTAGTCCTCGTTTTTTATAAAGTGAGGAAAAGATTGTGTTGCTGTTGCGCTTGCCTCACCAACAAGGTGCCTGCTTATCTGTGTGTGTGTGTGTGCGTGCTTTTTTAAAAGGATTTTTTTTCACAGATATGGTACCACAGTGACATCATCTGGCCAAATGGAAAATGAACCACTAGAAAGTGAACTAATAATATTGTCACGTTCACAAAGATAATATCTTTAGAACATATTCTAAACTTGAGTCTAGCCTACATACAGAAGAGAGTTAGGCCATTTCTGCAGTAGCCTGTTATAGTGTGATGATTCCACTTTCAACATCCTTTGGAATCCTGGGCAGTTTGCAAACCCCAGGATTCCAGAGGATGTTGAAAGTAGAATCATCGCACTATAACAGGCTACTGCAGAAATGGCCTTAGAGTTATATTTATACCTTACCAAAATTAAAGGTAAGGTATAAATATAAATTGGAGGAAAGGTGGGATATAATTGGAAGCAATAAATAATGATCATCACTATCATCATCATCATCATCACCACCACCACCACCACCACCATTTCATTAGTACTCGTAGTGGTGGTAGCACAGCAGTAGCAGAAGGAACATTGTTTCACTTCTTTCTTTTAAAATAGACCATTGTTAAACATACACGCACACACACAAACAAACATTGCACAGTGGCAAATGACAAAGTAGAAAATTTCTCCCTGACATGGTAGTTTGTTCTTTCTCATAATTTGGTGATGGCTTTTCTTACCTGGGGAAACATTAAAAACGATACCCCTCCTTCCATTTGCATAAAGTGACGCAAACCACTTCACAGCATCATTCAACTGCATGTATAGTCAAGGTTCAGCTCAAAATTCTTAGGACATACTTTGCTCCAGCACATTCACAAAGGGAGCGTCAGACCACTTTCTGCCCAGCGTCGCTGTTTCCTGTGTGAAGTTGGACTGGGGAGAGTTTATAAAATATGGGTGGCAAAGGTTGGGGTCTTTGAATATGGAAGACAACCAATGTCCTTGACAAGCCCTTAATGTACCTAGTCCTTATATCAGCCTATTCATTGACGGCCAGTTGGATTCCTATGGAACTTAAAATCACTCCTTACGGTTGGAGGCTGTTTTTTATTTTATTTTCATGAACTGTCATGGGATCAAGGAGAAGAATTTGAAGAAAGAAATGGCAGAGGAGGAAAAGATTAAATCTCTGTTCCCCACTTGGGGTGGTCCTAATCCGGATCAGAATCCTACCTGCTTATAGAAAGTAAGGGGGGATTGTGTACTGTGGAACACAACATAATGTGTAGTTTGACCCTAAGAATAAACAACAGAAGTAGCACTGTTTACCCAGTTCTTTAGGATGAATTCCTCTTGAAATGGCATGCCAAACTGTAGCTTTAATTTCCTTATACCGGTTTTGTAGCATCTGACTCCATATACCCGTAAATTCTCTTGTCTGCCAAGTCCAGCTCTGAGGTATTTAATTTCACAGTAGGATGAGCAAGTCATATGCATGATTTTGTGGGTTTTTTAAAATAAAAAAAATCATTTAGAGACTGAGTTTGACTATTCTTGTATTTGCATTGTCTGGAGAGCAGGAGAGGATCCAGAAGTTGGTGTGTCAGAAAAAATCATTTTTAGGTAAATCCACCTCCTGTTATATGCAGAACAGAGAAGACATTTTTCATTCCATTTGTAGCCTTGAGTCAGTTCCATTCCATGCGCTGTAATGCATTTCAATATAGCCATGAGTTCTTCCCCTCCCTCTTTTATTTTTACTTACTCCCCGCCCCCCGAAGACTGGATGTTAGGTTCTTGGTTGGGGAAGCTTGTCTAAATCATTGCAGTAGAACTAAAAATGCTGACAATAAAAACAGTAGAAATAACAATGCCATTTATTTCAACGCTAAGTAAAAAGAAAAACATACTTTTCTTTACCGCTTTGAGGTACAGAATACCTGACACTGAATGGTGCCCAATAGTTTTCATTTTCATGTGGATTTTCTATGTATTGTTATACTAGCAATGACAAAGCAAAGCAAAATATGAGTTGTCAGGTAGAAGTGGGCCAGATCCTCAGCAGATGGAAATTTCCATCTCTCCCTTGAAGCTGAAGCCTACTACTAATGTTGCCACATTGTATATACATTTTTCTCTCTCTTTGTTATCACTTCTGTCTCTGCCTGAGTACAAAAAATATGGTCAAGATCATGTCAAGGACAAGAAATTTGCTGATCACTCATAACCTCTGGGCCCACTTCATTCACAACTCATGATTCACAGTTGCTGCTTTCTCTTGGTTGTCTTCCTTGCTTCTCTGGCAACATATAGGTTGCTCACATGGATGGATGCTACACATATCAGTCTTCCTCCCTCTGATCAAGACCACTGACACTGGAACATTTATCATATTTTCATATGATTCTGTACTGTCTCATATGATTCTGAACATCACAGATTACCAGAGCAGCAGTGAATCCATTGATCTGGAAGCTGCAAATTTGACCTTCCAGTTATATGTGGATAGGGATACACTCAGAATACACTGCAATGGTTCCATGTTAGTATTCTCCTGGAGGCACTGGAAGCCTACAAGGCCTATAGGTTGTCATATTTAATCAGCCACCCAACTGGCTTTTTAAAGTACCATCAATTCAGAGTTGGAGTCAAAGCCCAATGACATTACCCTGATAAGGTATTAGGGGTGTTCCATTTCACTCCAGACTTTCTTGGCAGTGGTAGTGGTTGAACTCACCGGTGAATGAGTTTCCATAACATCTGATTCACCATAGCTGATCACCTTGACTTTGAAACTGATGGTGCCAGGGCCTCTGCCACCTTCCCCATTTGGTACTCTACTCTCCGCAAGAACAGCTTTGTGATGCTCAGAGGGTATCACTCCAAGATTATGGAGATATCCATCTCTAAGGCCAGACAGCAAGGACATACCCTAGTGCATGTTGGTGGCATAGACATCTTCAATGAGAAAAAAATATGAAGATATCTGACCTTCAACCCCAAACATGAATGTGCCCAACATTAAGAGAAATGACCTCCAGCTTATTGGAGTCCAGGATGGGTATCTTTCCCTGCTCCAGGACAGTGGGGAGGTCCAGGAGGATCTGTACCTTTCCAAGGGGGAGCTGGGTGAGAATACTGAATAGAAATACAACAATGGTGAAGAAATCCTGATCACTGAACTGTCTGCAATGATCAAGGAGGCTGCTGTTGCTAGCAAGCCCATGGCTAAATAAAAGAACCACAGAGAGGACTGCAACCCACAGACTGTCAGATTTTGCTCCAAACCATCCATATCTTTTTTTTCTCGTTCACTTCCCTAGCAGAAGAAAGAAAGAAAGAAAGAAAGAAAGAAAGAAAGAAAGAAAGAAAGAAAGAAAGATGGATGCACAAAGCCAAGCTTAAAAGCTGTAACTAGAGGGATGATGAGAGAAGACCGAAAAGAAAACAGATAAGAAAACTCCCTACTTATCCCAGCCTCATATTAGGAGTATTGTCAGGAGCATAAGGAAAACTTGGATTGAGTTACAGTGGCACGGAAGGTTAAATGAGTTGAAAATGACTGCTGAGTCATAAAGACCAACAGATTTGTTCCTAATATGTCTATTCAGAAGTAGACTTCTGAACATATTAGAATTACCTCCCAAGTAAGTGTGGATACCCAAGAGCCAACATAGCAGGGTGGTTTGAGCATTGGACTATGAACCCTGGAGACCAGGGTTTGATTCTCTGCTTGGTCATAGAAACCTATTGGGTGATATTGTGTGTGTCACACACTGCCAACCCCAGAAAATGCTGTAATAGACTCACCTTAGGGTCATTATAAGTTGGAAATGACCTGAAGGCACACAACAAGTATGCATATCTTTAGCTCCAAAGCTTTGTATAAGTTCCAGTGAACTCAGTAATGCATCCAAGAAGATATATATTGAAGAGTGCTGTTAGTTTTTAAAGTGCCCCTGTAACCTTTATTGTTTGAAGTTGCAATAATGTTGTAAGGACCCATTTTGGGGGTCCCTGATATCAGTATGGTTTGGATGGGCACCTAAGTGGCACCATATTGGATTTGCAACTATATTAATTGGTTCTGATATCAAAATCAAGCCTGAGAGGTGACCAAGAGATCAAACTAAGTAAAGGAAAAAACCTGACTGTAAACAAGAGGAACAGGTCAACCTGAACACCCTCCAGGTAAAACTGAATCATTTGTCAGGCAAATAAACGCTGTTCCTATGGCTAACAGGCTGAAGCAGAAGCTGGAGTTTTCCCAGGAATGCAATTGTGAGAAGCCCACCAGGATGCTGATTGATGGATAGCCATCCCCTATGCACCTGGGCTTCTTCCTCTTGCCTCGTAGCACCCACAATAGACAGTTATTACAACACACATTATGTCTTTATCATCCAAACACTGTGAACGCTAGTGAACTGATAGCCCATTGTCTGTGCTGCAACCCCCATTGTTCCACACGTGAAACTGCACATACCTTCCACTACCGCAAGCTATTTTGGGAGTACACATACCCCTGATTTCAGGATGCCCAGTGCAGTCTCTCGAAGGTCTACCCATCACTCTGTCCATCAGGCTTCTGATGAGAACTGTCCTTAGGTCCTACCTAAGCCAATCCACATTTCAGCTCTTCACTACTCTTCTGGATTGGAAATTACAAACCCCCTCAAAAAACCCTCAGCCTCTATATCCATAATTTTTTTCCTCTCTGTCTCCTTTAGTTAGCTCTTGTGTGAATGTTTGACAGTTGTATTTTGTGTGCATGCATGAGTGAATTCCCCCTCAATAAAACATATTTTTAGCTTACTTCTGAATCTCTGGCTGGTTCTTTTCCTGCATGCACCCCTAAACATTAGTAGAAAAGGTCTCATTAAGTTACTGCCCCTCTTGCAAGCCTCCTTTTTGAGCTAATTCATTCCCCACTTTTACAAGGAGGCATTTGGCATCACAAGGTGGGCCTTGCAGCACCTACATTTTGGGGTAACAATGTTCCCTGAGACAACTGAAACTAAGGCCATTTCCACACGATGACGCTCTCCTGCATCTTCCTGTGGCAATCCCGGCAGTGCCTCTGTGAGGATGGGAGCATGTCCCTAACACTCCCCTCTGCACCCAACTGGCTGCCTGTGGAAGGGAGCACAAGGGACACGCTCCTTCCTTCTTCGCTGCAGCCAGCCTTCTTCTTATGCTGCAATGGAAAAGGAAGTGCATGATCACACTTCCAGCCCTTCTGCATATCCAGTGGCAATGGAAGCCTTGTGCAATTGGGGGCCATTGACAGAGTTTTTCTGTCCATGATAAACCCTGCGATTGCACTGGCTGGGGATACGAGAAGGGCAGAACCGTGATGATGTCATGCAGAAGCATTGTGGCAGTTCCGCTCCTCTCACATCCCCATGCTGGGATGCTGCTGTCCTGCAGAAAGGGTCTAAGCGTCCTAGTAATCAAGGAGAACGTAGCAAGAACGTGATAGACTCAAATACACCCAAAACAAAAAGAAGGAAAAACTCATATGCACATCTACATGACTTGCATTTAAAAACACTCCCAGGTTTATGCCTTCTCTAACTTGAGCCTATGAAAAGTAAGCTTGAAATACCGTTTTTAAAATGGGGGACATCAGCCATTAGAAGTTTGTTTGCAAACTGTAAGCAATAGGACACCAGGCATGGTTAGAGTGGGAAATACACGGCCCTCCACATGTTCAACTGCAACTCCTATCAGCCCTAGCCAGCAGAGGCAATGGGAAGGGAATGTGGGAGTTGCAGTCAAAGAAAATCTGAAGGACTAAACACTCCCTACCTCTGTAATAATGTAGCCCTTACTCCATTCCACCTTAGACTGATCATGTGGATATCATGACTTCAAAATCAAATCAGCCCTTTTTAATCCCCCTTTTTCCCATCTTGCTATTTGTAAGATCTTCTCTTATGAAGAGATCTATAGTTCTCAAAACCTTGCCCCCAATATACGTGGCTGATCCTACTAAAAACATTGATTAGGGCAGAGCTTTCCAAACTTTTCATGTTGGTGACACACTTTTTCAACATGCATCATTTCGCAATACAGTAATTCAGTTTTACTAGCAAATGTGAGGTACCCAGAGGCATATCTAGGGTAGGGAAAGGTACCCCCCCATCCTGGCCTTCTGCTTTCATTTTTGCCAGGGAAAGGCCCCAGTGAGAGTGATGGCAGAGGGAAAGGCAGTCCCCTCCCACCCGGTCCTTGCCTGCTACTGTCATTCTTGCCAGGGAAAGGTCTCAACAAGAGCAACGGCAGCAGGCCAAGCTTGGGGGGGGTCTTTCTTGGCCAGGGAGGTGACACACCAACACACTACAGGTGACACACTAATGTGTCTCAACACACCATTTCGAAAGCCCTGGACTAGGGATTCTGGAATATTTTTATAGACCAGCAAGGCTTACTTTTTTTTACCAAGAAAGATAAAAGATAAATTTAGTTCTGCCTTCCTATTTTTAGATTCCCCAAATATCAGCTGAATGTTACTTTAAGTGATAGTTTTATGCAATTGTTGCATGTCCTTCATGAGAAGTAATGACATTCCCTCCTATAACAATATTCTTATATGGATGATTTTGCAGTACAACTATAGAGTAATCTTTATTAGCCTTGAGAACTACATGTTGAAAAAATAAATGTTATTTGGGAGTCGGCATAATAATTAAATACCACATAACGAGATCCCTTGGCATAGCAAGTTTCCATCTTTGTGTGATCTTTTTGGTTATAACGCTACATTGATACAGAAATAAATCTCCATTCACAAACAGGAATTTGATAATAAACATTTTTCCTGTACAAGGGTATACTTCAGCAATGTATCAAACCTCATCACAAAGTGTATCATTGCCACTTCTATCTGTTGAGATGGAAATGTATTAACAACCCCTGACTGTAAAAAATAGGGCTAGGATCTTTGGTTTGACTGCAGTCCTGAAGTCATTTTCTCACAAGACACCTCATTGAAACAATTTGGAGTGGAATCAGTTTCAGTAATTTCAGGGTGTCTAGCCACTGAACAATGCTGTACCTTTCTAGTAGATGGCTCATCACAGGAATTGCAATGTAAAAGCAACAGCCACTAACACAGGAATGAGCTTGCAGGTTGCTCAACCCATGACATATTTTTCTAGTGCTAGCTAATAACAAAATACACTACTCAGAAAAACCTCCAGTCTGCTCAAAACTACTAGGTATCTTTCATCAACCATTTTGTACAGTTAACCAGCTGCAACCCTAGAGTGAATTTTACTGGAACTCTGTAGATTTCACAAAGGCTTTCCTACCAGAAGCTCTGGGGCAAAAATAAATATTAGCCTTCTTATTAAGAAGACCTACATGGAACTGACAGTATTGACTAAATATGGTTAAATTTCAGAGAAAAGGAAATAGTTAATATGGAACCTGCAAAAAAAGAAAAGGATCTATCATGTCACCATGTCACCACCATAAAGTGGAACAGAAGTTGATCTTTTTTATTTTTTGTAGTTGTATCATGTTGATAAACAGAATTCTCACTTTTGATAAGAGGTTCTCAGACGTGCTCATGAAGCTTGCACTTCATTACTTTATAATTCATGGCAAACTTCCCTCTAACACATATAAGAACACTTCTTATCAAGTATTAGCTACTATTTCACACTGTATTTATTGTCAGAAACATACCAGGTACTGTGTATACCAGGCACTTACTGGTTTTTACACTGAGTTTTGCACAGAGTGTAAGGAAGTACCCAGTCCAAACTTCCTTATACTGTTGTGATTCCAGTTTAATTATCATGGTTCTGTCCCATGGAATCCTGGGATCTGCTGTTTAAGAAGGCATCCTTTGAATCCCCAACCAGAGAGCTGTAGCGCCTCACCAAACGACAAATCCCAGGATTCTATAGGATGTTGCCATAGGACTTAAAGTAGAATTATAGTACTTTAACTATGAAGTGGGAAAGAGCCCCAGGGTCAGTGTAACAGAAAAGTTCCAGACTTGGACAAGAGACAGTTAAGTTCAAACCTCTGCTCAACCATGATGCTCACTAAATAATTTTAAACCAGGCTCTTTTTCTTTACCTGACCTTCTTTACAGGTTTGTGTGAGGAAGAAAATGAGATAATCTGAATGTACACCAGGTGGAACTCCTTGGAGGAAAAATAAAACACAAATACAACAAACCTGAAAAGATTTGTTAGTTTGAAAACAACATGGGCATAACTCCACAAGACCCTATATAGCCTTACCTAGACAAAAAGCCATTAAGCTTAACGGACCTTACTTTTTGGCAGACACAAATAGGAAGTGTAATTTTATTCACTTTTAAGTCTCACTGATATCAATGAGAGAGTTAAACACATATTTAACTCTCCAAGTTTGCAATCAATGGTATGCAACAACGCTTTTGTTTGGATTTTGCCCCTTGTCAGCAAATACTGATAGTGGCTAGTACTTGAAGGAGCAGCTAAGATATGTATTGAACAAAACTGCAATTACCAAGACTAGGCTATTCCTTCAAGAAGAGCAGGTTATAGTGATTCTTGCTGTGTTTGACTATTCCTATCATTTCTGCTTAATTGAATGTCAGTGTAGTACTTTAGATATTCTACTTTCCATGAGAAAGATAGAATAAGGAGGTCTCTCACAAATGAGATCATCTATTTGGAGACAGCTGACCTAAGAAAGAGATAACAGAGAGGAAAATTTCTTGACATTTTTATGAACTCATCATTTCTGCCATTTAATATATATACAGAGAAAATCCTATTTCCACTGATTGATTACTTTAATGAATAAATGTACTGTACTCTCAGTGATTTGGTGGGTCAAGCACATTAAATTTCTTTTGCTGGCAAAAATGGAGTTGCATGACAAGGATTAGAAGACCTGTTCATTTGCTATGGATGGAGGCACACACATTTTTAATCAATCTGAATTTTTGATGTGTTATTCTTTTATAAACTATTACTTGGTATCTTCTGAATCTGGTGGACAATGTGACACTTTTGAGCCTTATCAATGCATTTTTAATGTTACTAATATATTAATGGTACAAAGCTCTTCATTATCTACTCAAATAGCCAAATCTATATATGCCTACTCAGAAGTAAATCCACTGATTTCAAAGACACTTACTTTCCCACACAGATTATATAGGACTGCAGTCACATCCCCAAGGGAGTGATCCCATGCACTCTTATTTAGGAGTAAGTCCCACTGATCATAGTAAGTATTGCTTCTCATTAAATATCCATATTGACTTTGAATTATGGGGTTTATTTATGGGGAGGCACACATAGGACCAGGCTGCAAGCAATATAGGGATCAGGTTTTTTGGCCCTTTTCACAGAAGGCTGTTGCCCCAGCCTGGGGATGGGAGAGGAGCAAGATTGCAACAACACTTCTGCATGACATTGTCACAGTCCCATCCTTCTCCCATCACCAGCCAGCATGATTACAGGTTAAATCACTGAAGGGTTTTCCCAGTCAATGACCTGCGATCATATGATTGCCCTGCACTTACCTGGCCTACAGAAGCACCAGAAGTGCAATGGAGAAACTTCCTGACCCAGCAGAGCCTGGGAAAGAGCCTAGCTGTGCTGCAGAAGGAAGAGGCAGGGAGCCAGCCAGTGCAGAGGGGAGCATTCCTGTTGTGCTCCCTTCCCAGCAGGGCCACTGCTGGGATTGCCACTGGAGGATGATGATATAAGGCAGGGTGCAGTAAGGGCCTTTGTTTCATTCCTTTTATGGTTCATACATGGTCTATATATGAAAATATATGGTTTTCTTGCTATACATAATGACTGCATTATTTTAGAACAAAGATGGGGAAATTTTGGCCTTCCAGCCTATGACTTCCATAATCTGTACTGGCTGACCATGGTATCTAGGGCTCCTGGGAAGGCAACTCCACAAAATATATCAAGAGTCAAAATTCCCCACTCATTTTATAAGCATGGCAGAAAATGGAGGGAAAAAATGGGCTGTGAAATCCACATCACTTGCCATAAAAGGATTTAAGAAAAGGGGCCCACTTGCATGTAGAATAAGCATATGCCATGCAGAAAGGAACACCAGCCCCTTCTGTGTGAATTGTGTCAGCATATTGTATTACTAATAGTTTGTACTAATGTTAGAGTTTTGACTAAGAAGACTTGTGTGAACTTCACATTACCACTAGCCCCTAAAGTTCAGTGACTGATAGTGAATCTTCCCCAAATGCCTGGTCTAACTCACTCTGCAAGTCTGTTGGGAGTGGGATAAAAGTCACAAGCACCATATGCCCTGCTTAAATTCCTTGGAGGAAAGTGGAGGAAAGAATACAATCATATTCATAATTTTACAGTACTTTTTAATTGCTTTCGTGCAATTTTTTTTTGATCCAGTGAACCTTTTACCTGTTCACCAATCTTTTTCTTTGTATATAATAGAATAACCCCACTGAAATACTGGACTGAAATTCAGTACATGTATTTAAGACAAAATTCTCCATTTCAGATTTGAACTTCTGTGACTCCTGTAAACATTCACCAATGGAAGATAAAAAGATAGAAAACAACCATAGGGAGCAAATATTCCCTTCTGGGCAAGGTGCTTGAGAGAGTAGAAGCTAAGTTAATTCCAGTCACTCTTGTATGAAACTGGCTCGCTGCATCCATTTAAACTTGGTTCTAGGACTGTTTTGGGACATAAACTGGTTGCCAATAGGATGCTTTCTATTGAGAAAAAAACACAGGAAGGGAGTGTAGCCCTGTTGATTCTCTTAGACTTCTATATGGCTTCAGACATCATCAGTCAAGGTGTGCTTCTAGATAAGCTTTTAGTGCCAATGTGAGAGGTAATGCTTGGCACTGATTCTACTTCTGCTTGTGGAAATGAAGGCATTCCTTCTAACATTACATAAATGAAAACTGGGACACATATGGCCAAGTGACATCCAAGTGTGGTCAGGATTGCAAGTATTACTCATGAAGGAGAACACACAAGCTAGGAGAGGCTCTAGCAGTTTGCTTTTGCCTAAGCTCATTGGGAAGGACAAGAGTTAATTGAGTGCCCTGGTGACGCAGTGGTTAAATGCCAGTACTGCAGCCACAACATTGTGGGTTCAATCCTGCAGGGCTCCAGGTTGACTCGGTCTTTCATCCTTCTGTAAGTTGGTAAAATGAGTACCCAGCTCATTGGGCGCAATTAGCTAAAACACATTGCAAACTGCTTAGGGAGTGCTTTGCACTGATTACCAGTATAGAAATGCTGTTGCTATTACTTTTGCACTTTGAATTAAGTTTGCAGCAACTGAAGTAAGTTGAAGACAAAGGGAGGAAGTAGGAGGAGGAAAGAGAAACTGGGACATTTTAAAAGCAGCTGAAAAAGTGGGGTGACTAAGGATTAATTGGAATTGTCCCTCCCATTTGGGACATTTGGAAGGTAGGGCCTCACTACTTCCTTGGAAAGATACAGAACTGGGAAAGTTCCTTCTTTTAGACCACAACTCCCATAATCCCCCAGCCAGTATTGTCAGTAGCCATGCTGGCTTCAGAGATTTATTTGGTTATTTGCAGCATTTATGGATCAGCTCTCAGCCTTTCAGGGCCTCTGAGGTAATGTACAACAGATAGTTGGAAAGAAAAGGAGGACAATTCTAGAAGGTGACAATCAGGAGGAGCACCGCTTGACATCCCACCACCACCAGTTATGTTTCTCAGTCCTGATGGATTTTGTGCTTTCTCTCTTGCTATGATTTCACCCAGGGATTTCATTGGTATGCTATAATGGAAAGTGAGTGAAGTAAATTTGTGTCAGACATCCTGATTAAAAAGAAAAGACAGCAGCTTAGAGAAATAAAAGGCTTCATTACAGGAATTCCCTTCTAAAAAAAAAGAAAAGTTATTTTAAGGTGCTAAATTAATCTGCATTCTAAAGAAGAGCTGATAAAGAACTGGCAGGAAGAAATAAAAAAAAATCCTTGAAAATAAAAATTTGCCCCACGGCGGAGTCAGGATGGGTAAACTAGAAGGGAAAACAGGTCATCCTTACTTTCTAACCATATAACGACCACTCCCTGTAGATACTTTTGACTCTTTAAGAATCAGGACTAAGCGCTATTAGGTTTCTGACATGCTGAGGATAGCCAACTTTATCTCTTTTTCCCAGATGATGTTGTAGATGTCTTTAGCTAATGCTTCAGTATACTTATGGGCTGAAGGAGGGTAGATCAACTGATTCCAATGCATGATTCCAATTTATGTCATATGCAGAACAATCCCATACATATCTACTTATAATGCCATTCATTCCAAAGAGGCTTATATCTAAGTAAGTGTTACTACACTGCAGCCTTAGCTGGTATCAGCACAGCAGCCACGTAGCAGCATGTAGCAGGCCTCAGAATGTATCTTCCTCAGTACTAAGTGCCACTGTCTTCAATACAGCTTGCTTTTTAGCCACCATTTATTGTTGTGTGTCTTCAAGTCATTTCCAGTTTATGGCAGCCCAAAGGCAAAACTATCACGGGGTTTTCTGTGGCTGAGTATGTGTGACACGCCCAAGATCACCCTGTGGCTTTCCATGACCAAGCAGGGAATCAACCCCTGGTCTCCACTGCACAATGCTGTTTCTCTCTAGTAACTGCATTTAGGGTAAACACAGATCTCAAGAGAAGAGAGTTAATGGCCTTATTTGAGAGCTTTCATCCCTGTTACTCTTCCAGCTATCTTTCTGGAGAGGAGGGAGGGTGGGGATTGAGTTCTCTGTCTGTGCAAACCCACTCTCAGTGATAACATTCAAAACCACCATATGGAGACCCGCTGGCTTATGCCTCCAGCAACATTCCTTTTGTTTTCCCTGCTTGGTCTGTTTGCCACCATCTTCGCCTCATAAAGAAGCCAGTGAGCTTCAAAATCTAACTTGATGAATTTTGTACCTTCTAGGTTGGCCTAACAAAAGTATGATTTTGATTTTGTTTCATGGACAACTCAGTTACTGCTGCATATTTCTTTCTTTTCTTTTTTTTGTCTGTTTAGGACTGAACTCTCAAACACTGCATTCTTCATCTCTGTGGATGCCTTGTCTTCATAAGTTGCCAGGTCACCATTTTATGGCAAAGGGAAAAAAATATTCAATGAAATCAAACAGATAAGGATACCTTTTTATATATAATTTCTCTCAATTGCAGTTAAATTGATTTTCAAAGTGATTCTGTGTAGGTATGGGGGTTTGTGCCATGGAGAGGGCTCAAGAAAGAAAGGATTTCCTTAGCTTTGTTCTCTTTTTCTGTTTTCAATACAGTATCACATTCTGCCCCAGTAAATGTATCATACGGCATACATATGCTGATGTCAATAGAGATGTTTTCTTTGGCCAGGGTTAATGTCAGCTCTGAATAAAAGCTCTGACAACCAAACATGGGCTTTAGCTCATTTAGAGAGACACAAATACAGTTACCCTTATGAAAACTGAAATATTCGATCTATATTTGCACATCGTGATTCTGCCTGCTGGGATTTTTTTTGTTTGTTTTTTATTTTTTTATTTTATTTTTTAGATTTTAGAGCACTGTCTTCTGGGCAGTTATATAATGACTGTCCTGTGCCACAGTCATGAGCATTTTTTACAATCCTGAGGCTTGTTTAAGCCAGTGAAATGTCTATTTTTTTCCAACTCTCTATACTATTTTGACATTGCTATTATCATCATCATCATCATCATCATCATCATCATCATTATCCCTAACAACAGAAATAACAACCAGCCTTTTTGCCAAGAGATTCGGACTTTAGGCATCTTATATATTAAAATGATCACAATATAGTTAAAAGCATACAAAAAGGCAACAGTAAAATGCAATTAAATTATTGGCAGTATGAAAACTATTTAAAGCATGCACTTAAAATGATAAAAAGCAATTAAAATAGTAAAATTTAAAACAATACAACACCTCCTTAAAAGCCTTCTGTTCTAAAATCCTGTCTGAATAAAAAAGTCTTCACCTGCCAATGGAAGGACAGCAAGGAGCAGGCCATTCTAGCCTCCCTAGAGAGGGAGTTACTAAGCCTAGGGGCAGCCACCAAAAAGGCTCTATCTTGAAGGTAACAGGACTGAAATAACAGGTTCTTCTGTATATCCCAGGCAGATTCATAGTGGGGGATATGGCCTGTCAAATAGCCAGCTATGATATTTGAATATCTTAATCTCTATTTTACAGTGATTTATTTCCATTTTATAGTTGTCTTACAAATATATTAACAACATAATATATCAATGGCATTTCTCATACAATTCAGTAGTATCAAGCCAAAGCTTGGAAATAACTAATTACAAGTAGCAAGTTACTAGTAATTAATTCCTTTTGCAACAAATAGAGCATAACTATATTATGATTATAATGTAACAACATAATTCCTTTTGAGGTGTAATTATTTGACAGCAATTGTGTTATTGTTTATAGACAGAACATAAACAGGAATTGTGTTACTGTTCAGTGTGTTTTGTTCAGTGACTTGTAGCTTCCAGAGATTTATTTAAGCAGCTAAAAACAATTATTTTAGTTATTTCCAAACAATAAAAAAGCAAAGAGTTACTTCAATTAAAACAGGACACAAAACAGGACAAATTGTTCCTGCAACTAACATCACGCCTAAAACAGAACATAATTATTGGAGAGGAGCAAAGTTCCCAACTTCGAAAGTAGCTTTCTGAACTCTGTGCGAACATTTAGAACCAGTTTTGGAGTATGGTTTGTGAACAGAGGTGACATAAGCATTAAATTCCCAATAGGAATTTAATTTTGAAGTTCCTGTGGTAGCTGGTAGCTCTCATGCCAGTGGAGTGGTACATTTACTCCAGAGTTTAAACCAAGTTTTAAAGGATCTCTTCAAGCTGCCAAACTGTATTCCTAACTAGGTTCAGCACCATGAATAGCTCCTTTTAAGCTAGCGAAAACCTGGAATAGATTCACACCCCGCTGGCATGGGAGCCACCAACATCAACTGTGAAGCTATACACATGGTACTGCTAGGCACTTCTGGTCTGGTGGTTCATGGTGTGATTCTATACATGTCAACTCAAGGGGATGTCCAACTTATTATACAGTAAGTGTGTATAGGATTGCAGTCCATACATTAACAAACTGAGTTGATGCTGGATGTTGCTTCATTTGTCATGATTTTTTAAACTACTACTTTCTAATTATTTTTAAATTACCTTAAGCACATTCTTATTGTTAAGTTTTTTTTTTTAAAATGGGGGCAATTACTTGTTGTATAGTTTTGGCATAAGATAGACATCTTTGCTTGTTGCAGGGAGACATCAACATAGACATCAACTGAGCATTCAATAAGTCCATCATCACTTTAAGTCTTTTCTTCAGTTGCCACCTGCCTTACCACAGGTGCTGAGGTGCGGGGTTACTGAAGATGACCACTGTGTGTATGGACAGCTTCATGCTGCAGTATGCTCAGGTAAAGCAGCAGTGGACTTCCAGATGTTCTTGGACTACAGCTCCTATCATCATGGCCCCTGGATATGCTGGATGCAGCTGATGGGGACCAATATCTGGAGGTTTATGGGTCCCTCCCATCAAACCTAGAGCAGATCATACTTCATGAATTCAGGTCAAAAGCTGAGAAAGGTTTCAAAGGTAAACACCAACACTTGAATAGCTCTCAGAACCACGTGGACCAAGTACAGAAGCCCAGTACAGAATGAAGACATTGATGGTTCATATTGTACATTAGGGGTGAGGAATCTTTCATCCTCCAGATGTTTTGAACTATAACTGCCCCCATAATTCTTTGCACTGGCAATGCTGGTTGAAACTTCTGGGAACTGAAGTGCCAAACACATCTAAGAAAGTAGCTGTTCTCCACCCTTTGTGGTACATGACTCAGATCTGAATGAGTATGCCCATCTGATCCTTTTTAACTCTATGTATCCCTTACAGCTGTGTGGAATTGTTCTTCATGAATTCCACAGCACAATGATTCCCGAGAGCAAACAAAGTTCGGACAGTGTTTGATCTGAGACAAAGCCAATCACCCTCGTGATAAAATGAAAGTCTCTTTGAAGCCAGCCTCAGAAAGCCTTGGCAGGGCTGGAGAAATCTTTAGCCCACCAGATACTTTGGACTACAGCTCCTACAATCCTTTACCATTGGCCATGCTGACTCAGGTTTCTGGGACTTACAGTCTAAAAGTTGAAGATCAAATTTTTCCCTTCTACACTATCTTGGAAAATTAGTGTAGTGGTGGAAAACATGTGCAATGAGCAGGAAACCAACAGTAAATCTTACATCAGATAGTATACAGTGCCTTGAGCAATTCATAAGAATTGGTACATTTTGTTCTGAGAACTGAATGCTTTTTGGGGGTGGGGGGAATGCTTCTAATAGGGCGCTGTCCTGCTTTTGATTATATTCTTTTTAAACTGCTTTTAACTATTTTTAATTATATGTTCCAAATTGCTTTTTATTGTTTGTTATTGACAGGTTAATTATATTTTAATATTAAGCTTTTGTATCATTTAGGTATAATGTATTTGACTTTCATTTGTAAGCCACCTTGGATCCTGTTTTTTGGGGGGACAACAGGTAGGATATAAATCAAACTAAGAAGGAGACAGAAGAATAATTGCTAGCCCTCACACATTATTTTGTAAATACTTACTAATTATTGTAATTAAATTACAGCACCTGCTTTTGAGTTGATCCCAAAAGTACATATATATTACAGCATGGATCCTGACATTGCCTGTTCCAGCAACCTAAGTGGATTCCCCCCTTTACAGGGCAATATTGAGGTCAACTCCCTTCCTAGGGCAAACTCAGAATATCTAAAAGATCTTCTGTTACAAAAATTTCATGACAAGCTGCCATCGTTTCCCATGGGGTGAAACCAGGAGCCTGACTGCTGCAGAAAATGTGCCAATGGAGCCTGCCTCAGGTGCTGACAGCACTTCTTTAACACATTCCCTTCTCTAGCACAAGTCTCATTCACAACAACAGCTGCTACTGATCGAGCTGTTACTGATCAGATGTTTTTCTCTCTGTCTCACTCCCTTGGCTAAAAGGCAAAAAGAAAAAAAAGAGGTTTTTGGGAAGCTGCGCACACTATTTTCTTATATGAAGAGGGCTTGCAAGCATAAGCTTCTCACTCATTCAAGAGTCTGGTAATTATGGAAATTTTCTGCCTTTTTGTAAGCTGCCTTGAGTCCCAGTTTGGGAGAAAGGCAGGATATAAATAAAGTGATGGATGGCTGGATGGAGGCTTATTCCAAAAGGGATTGAAACATTTGGGAAAGAGAAGAAAAGGCTACAGTCTGTCAAAGGTTTCTGTTTGAAATTTTAGGTTAGACTGGACTTTAAATATATAAGCTGTTGTCAATTAATAAAAATTATTTTCTTGCTTTTGGAGAAGATGCAAACAGAGAGGAATTTTAATTCATGTGTGCCTATTTTGCCCCAGAATAAAAGTTTTTAGGACACAAGAACTAAATGTAATAGATAAAATCACATCCCAGCATATTAATAATGATGGCAGGCTATTTCTTACTGTCCACTTCTACAAATAAGCATGAACATTTGATTCATAATTGTCTTACATCTATTTTATTGTCAGTTACAAGAATGGTTATAGCTAACAGATGGAATGGAAGCATACTAAAGAAGTGGATCTGCTTACATGGTGGAGAAAGAGGCTGTGAGATCAGGCATTGAATAAAAACTTAACAATTATGTGTAAAGTTCTTAGAGATGAAACTGGGGCAGACATGTTTATTGACATACATCAGCCATTAATTGCTTTTGTAAATGATACATCTTATATCTCAAGACCACTGGGCTTTCACCATAAATATTGGGAAGATTTATTACAGGCCCCTTTATAGTTATCCCCTGGAAAAAAAAGGAGGAAGAATATATTTATACTGTGCCGGAAAACTGATTCTATCTTTAAGAGAGTTTCTTTTGAATATAAGCTTTTCTGTCCTATGGTGGCATACTTAAGTTCATCACTTTTTATTGGCATTAGAAGTAAACTTAGTAATAGTAGTAGCAGTAAAAATTATTTTTAAAAAAATATATAGGCAGTGTTTCCACAAAGGCTGCCTGTACTCAGAGTAGCTCAAAATCTATGAGTTAAAGATCCAAGAATAGCCAACAAGGATTCACACAACAACAATATATTTCAAAATGTAATATAATCTTAGCATTTCAATAATGTCAGGGGGTGAATGTATGCCCCTCCAGATGTCGCTGAACTGCAACTCCAAGCAGGCTTAAGCAGCATGGCCAAATGGTGAGTGGCAAGAGTTGCAGTTGAAAAACAGAGAACCATAGAATTTCTAACCCTGCAATAAAGCAATAAGAATTGACTGTCTTTAAAAAAAAATAATTAACAATCAAATCAAAAATTCTGAGCAGAATGGCAGTAACAACATTCCCTTAAAGCCTGATGTGGGCTGCTCAGGAGTGGTCCCAAATTTTAGGGTACTTGGGAGTCAAGATGCCTCCAGTAAGCCTTCCACCCCTTCCCCGCAATCACTGCCTTGCTTTCCATCTGCATTTGGCCTCAGTCTCTATCACTATCCTGAGAGAAAGGTCAGACAGGCAGAAGCAAAGAATGCAAGATGTCATTCCTCCACCACAGGTGAACAGGAAGCAAAGGCAAACAGGGCACATAATAGGCAGGAAGTTCTGAGAGCCCTGCTGAGGCCTGATTCTCGACAGGTGGCCAAGAATGCTAACCCCTGGCACCAGTACTGGGACTGCCCATCAAAGACCATGATTCTGAACTGCTAGACAGAGCAGATCCAGAAAGGGAGGTCCTGTGAAACTCAAGGCTTCAGATATCTCAAGGAGAAGTAATACCTGGGCCTACAAGATGTAGCAATTCAAATGAAGAATCTATATTATTTTTTATAAAGACTTGAGTTGTAATACTTATATGTGTATCTAACACAAACCTCACTTATGACAACAGCTCAAGGACCATGTTAATTACATCTAAGTAAATGTCCAGAGCAGAGAACTAAAACAACATTCTTACTGTGCACAGAAGGCAGGGGATACAAATGACTTTTGTGAGAAATATTGCTAATGAGCCTATACACATTGGAATCAAAATATGGGGAGACAGAATGGGACTTAAGCATTATTCCCCCCCCCAAAAAAGAGGAAACACATCACCAAAACAAGGGAAAAAGAGGACACAGATTTGCACATAATATACATATCCTAAATTTATAGATGAAGATGCAAATAATTGCCACCCCAGAAGACTTCAAGTCATGGGCAGATTCATATAGGGAGATTGTAGAGATATATGTTATATATCTATTTAATTTTTAAATTAAGATTGTAGACACACATTTTGTATATCTATTTAAGCTATAGATATTTAAATTAAATTATATAGTATGAAAGAGACTAGAGTATTTTTCATGCTACACAATTACAGTGGTTTGATACCATATTAATTGTCATGGCTCCATCCTATGGAATCATCGGATTTGTCATTTTATTTCCTGCTAGTGCCTCACCAAACTATAAATCCCAGGATTCTGTGATATCAAAGTGCTGTAACTGTGTAACGAGAAACATACTAGATGGCTTGGGTACTGACTCAGGCTGCAAATTGGGTGTTAATTCTATTGATGGCAAACTTCAAGGCTTTCCTTCTTTCTCTTACATGGTTCATCAGCCTTGGATTGGATAGACTTTTAAACAGAGGACAAATTACAAATAGAGGCCTGTTTTCTGTAAAGTATGACACCTGACTTTCCTAATGGGGAAGCATATACTGACTGTTACTGCCCTTTTCAGCTGATTTCTAGTTCCTTCCATCCAGATT
The DNA here is from genome assembly GCA_948474755.1 of Ctenosaura bakeri. Lineage (NCBI taxonomy): Eukaryota > Metazoa > Chordata > Lepidosauria > Squamata > Iguanidae > Ctenosaura > Ctenosaura bakeri. Next base: position 24,891 of record CAOLHI010003792.1, read on the forward strand.
TAATGAGCTTTTATCATGCTGTGTGGTACCAAAAGACATATGAGGCATATACAGCAGGAACACAACTGGCTCAGCATGAAATGGCTGTAAGCAAGTACCAATTCTTGGTTTCTATAGGATCACCACCTTCTCCTCATTTTGGACCAAGTTCACCCAGTGATATTTATTACTGAGGTCCAACACAGGAAAGAATGGAAAAGAACAACATGAAGTAGACTCTCTCTCACATCATGGCTGTCACAGAGTCCTTTGCCCACCTGTCTGTTTGGGATTGTGGCCATTTCCACACTAGCCTGTTATAGTGCTATTATTCTGCTTGTTTATTGATTGCAACTACAGTGCTGGCTAGGGTATAGGGAAGCTGCAGTCCAACAACAGCTGGAAGGCTGCACAGTTCTCTACTTCTGTAATAAATGGATGAACATGACCAGTGGTGATGGGGCAACAGTGCCCACCTTCACTGTCAGGAGTCCAGCTTGTGTGTAGGCTTTATGTAAAGGTGCAGACACAGACACAGGCCATTTCCGCACTAGTCTGTTATAGTGCTATTATTCTGCTTTCAACATCCTATGGAATCCTGGGGTTTGCAGGGGCCACTTGGCCCCTCCCTAAACTGCAAACCCAGGATTCCATAGGATGTTGAAAGCAGAATAATAGCACTATAACAGACTAGTGCGGAAATGGCCTGTGTCTGTGTCTGCACCTTTACATAAAGCCTACACACAAGCTGGACTCCTGACAGTGAAGGTGGGCACTGTTGCCCCATCACCACTGATCATGTTCATCCATTTATTACAGAAGTAGAGAACTGTGCAGCCTTCCAGCTGTTGTTGGACTGCAGCTTCCCTATACCCTAGCCAGCACTGTAGTTGCAATCAATAAACATCTGAAAAGTCGCATACTCCCCATCTCTGAATTATTAGTTGCATTTATTTCAAACAGTTCCATATGGAATATGCAAGGCTTTCTTTCTCCCCATTTCATCCACACATCAACCCTCTGAGGTAACCAGACAGAGAGCAAAAGTGAGAGGTCCAAGATTAGTCAGTGAATTTTGTGACTCATTGGAGACTAGAAACTGGATTTCCCAAGTCCCAGTCTACTACTCAAACCAGTACACCACTCTGGTTCAGATAAATATACTGAATTACATCTGAATACAGCTTGAACAGAAATTCAAACCTGTTTTTCATAGTTTCATGCCTAACATTCTATTACATTATATTATAGTGGGTTATCTTTTTTGTGCCACCTTTTGCTTTTAGAATTACTGCTAAGATTCTTTGCAAGGATCTGTTCTGTCCCAAGAGGGCAAAAAGAAAGTTGAGATCATCCTGACAGCTAAAGTTCTAGGACCAGATTAGCACAAGAGAAAAAATTTGCCCCAATGTATTTGTTCTGCAAGACTTTCCTTTTGTACGTAATTTAACTTTGCATTTTTGTTATTGTTGTTATAATTAAATCTCCCGTCTCCAGTCCAAATCGAAAGAGCATGCAGACAATATCGAGTTATACTGTTTAGCTTTGGCCTTAATTGGCTAAGGCTTCTGCAATTTTAAGTCTCAGGGCGACATTGACAAAAAATTATGGTTCGCCAAAAGCAATATGACACACTCAAATTCGCTGGCATGCAAAGCTCATTTTAACAGATCCCAAAGTGACATCCATAAAGCTGTCAGGGGTTTCTCCGAAGGACAGTCATCCGCTTCATATTTCATGCGCCAAATTAATTGGTTCTGACATTTAATTCATAACCTAAGGTACTTTCAAGTTAAAACTTGACTATGATAACAGTAGATTAGAGTTGCGTTCTGTTTGACAGAATGGATTTTTCAAGTTCTTTTCGCTGAGACCGAGGGTCTTGACATGGAGTTTGTGTATGCACATGTGTAGATATCAAGCATGCTCACAGAACAGATACCTCTGAGCAAAGTACAACTGTACCATCAGCCTCCCTCTCCATGCCCGCTTGGCTTGAACTATTTCATAGTTGGAAGCAAGTCTCTGAACCCATATTTTAATCATGAAGCTCCACCTACTGGAACCAAGGGTACATTTATATCAGGGGAAAAAAGGCATGCATGAACTAAGTAGTATGCATTTACAATAAATACACAGCAAGACAAGAACATCTGTTCTAAGGTCCAATACATATCCCACTGAATACATATTCAAATGTACATTGTTATAGAATACATCAGACATCAAAATCATTTTTCTACAGACTCTCTATGAATGCATTTGGAGAATCTATATGGTCATTAAAATGTTTAGGGTGTGTCATCCCTCTCTATGGTGCTATACTATGCTATACTGCAGAGAAATGTCAAATCTATTTTGATTGGAACATTTCTGGGCTGCATGCTAAATGAATGACAATCTAGATTAATCAAAATATACTTACATTGGAATCTTTGGAGCATTTAACACTGATTTCAGGAGCAGTGGTATGTATTTGTGTATGTGTTTAATTTTCATTTTCAAATGTTTGTAAAGATTTTTCATCTCTACAATAAAACAAAACAAAAGCCAAAAAAAAAAGGCTTAAGTCTAAACCTTTGTTGTTATTTATTTTTGGAAATCAAAACAAGGATCCACTACACAAAGAGTGGACTGTGTTTTTAATGATGGAGGCACTGCAAGAAATTGTGCTGTAACAAACACCTCCATAAGGCTCTTGACTACTGGTACCGAAAAGTAAAGGGAAGATGGGAAAACTCACATATTAATCAAGGTTACAAAAGAATTCTGATAAAGGCTCACTTTCTAGCGTATGATTTCCATATATCTCTTATGTAAACAGTAAAAACCCATAATATAGCCACCTTGTCATATCATTTTTTAAAAAAGGGCAATTAGGACATTTAAGATCTGCCATTTGATTTCTTCTGTCCTGTATGATCAGGTGGCATGGGCAAGACTCTCTGTATTTTGTATAAGATTAAAAAAAAATTAAGTGTGCATATTTAAAAGCAAAGCAACATTACACTATATCAATACATTGGATTTGCATTTTAGACTACTTGCTTGTTGCAAACTGTTTCTTTTAGTTATATGACATTATTGTCATATAGTCATATGACGTTATTGACTCACTGTATCTCCTTTTTGTTGTTCACCTCCTGCATATGGAAAGAAACACTTCCACAAAGGCTATTGCCTCCAAAAGATCCCATAAGAGAATCACAGAAATCATCTCTTTGATTATGGCCATTTTTGACTTATGAAGACAAACGTATAGAAATGAAATGCACTGTCAGCACGTATAGAAATGAAATGCACTGTCAGCAACTGCAATTCTCCTCATAGTTGGACTGTACTGACCAGTAGTAGAAAGGGTGTGACTACTGGACTTCTGCAGCTCCCAAGGCTGGAAAGGAGCCCAGCCAACTTCCTAGACTAGTTGATTCCCCTTACCCTTTGCCACCACCACCCCAAAAAAACACTTAAAAGCAGCTCTTGGAAGCCTCCAATAAGGAACTATTCTCCTTCTAAATAAGGAGCAGCCATCCCTGTTTGTGTACTGACGTGCCTTCAAATTGACATCAGTCCCATGAATTTCACAGTTTTCTTAGGCAAAAAAAAATACTCAGAGGAGACTTGTTATTGCCTTCCTCAGCAATGCAGCCCACAGCACCAGGTATTCTTCAGCAGTCCCCCTTCCAAGTACTAACCAGGCCTGGTTAGCTTCCAAGATCAGATGGAATCTGGTACCTTCAGGGTATGTAGACTATCTAGCCCTGCCACCTTTTTGAAGTTTTCAAAAAGCATTTTTAGAAAACCATCATTAGATTTCTGGCCACTTTCCTTCATTTTCATTTTGCTGGTACATTCCAAGGGTGGAAAAGGGGTCTCTGTGTTCTCGGAGCTTACTCTTCTCTTGGCTTCAGATCTGTCCAGGCTGCAATTTGGAGCTCAGAGCACCATTTATAACCTGTACATACAGCCTACCCTCCATATTCTCTAGGGTTAGGGGCACAGGACTCCTGTGAAAGTGAAGAAACCATGAATAAATCTAGGCCCTCCCAAGCCATATTTACACACAACAAAAGTATGATCACTATATTCAACCCACCATGGATTCCTCTGAATTCCTTCACAAGACAGAAGTGGAGGGCTGGTGGGGCTTACTGTCACCTCCACTGCTGCCCCATGCCATTTTTAATAGGGACTTACAAGCCTCATTTGCAGTTTCTCAGTCTCACAAGGCTTGCAGTCCCTATTAAAAATACAATAGGGCAGCAGCAGAGCTGACAGCAAATAACCCATGAATAATCAAATCCGCGAATAATCAAATCCGCAAAAGTGAAACCTGCCAATGCTGTAGTTTAAAATGCCTAGGATACAAATATGATACAATAGTTACAGACTGAGAGATTTAGAGCCAGAGTGAGCAACTTCAGATGCATATCCCCCCCAACTGTCCCAATTAGCTTGAATTTTCTTCCTCATTAATAACTTTTGCATCCTAACCACGTTCTGATGTTGCTTGGCTACACATGTCCCAGTTTTCAGCTACAACCCTATGAATGAGAGATCTCCATGATCGCTAGTCATCAACTGCCTGCTTTAATCTTGCATGTTTGGGGCTATTTCTTTGGCCATTTCTGCACTACAGTATGACCCCCATATCCATGGGGGATTGGTTCCGACCACCCCACGGATATGGAAATCCACGGATAGTACGGAACGCCCCAGGCCCAATCGCAGTGAGCCTGTGGCTGGCAGAGGGAAAACAGCAGGCAGCGCGATCCCACGCTGCCCGCTGTTTTCCTGCTGGGCACTGTGGCAATCAGGTCCTGGGCCTGTGGCCACCATGGCGATTGGGCTCACATCTGGAGATGGGAAAACAGTGGGCAGTGCGCCCGGCCCCTCCCTAAACTGCAAACCCCAGAATTCCATAGGATGTTGAAAGTGGAATCATCACGCTATAAGAGTGTTTTGTAGAATATTTGCACAAAAATTGAAACAAGAAGAAGTCCCAGATACTGAAGAATGGCTGTGGAAATTATATGAATTATTGGAATTAGATAGATTGACATCGATATTGGCAAATAAATTGAATAAGCAATTTAAAGAAGAATGGAACCTAATTGCTCCTCTTTGGGAATCCAAATGGGGGAAAGCAATCATGAGCAGCTTAAGTTTAAAAGAGTGAAAATAAGATTAAAAATGGAAATTACTCACAAACAATGTTGCTGAAGAGAAAAAAAAATTGTTTGGATGAAAACTTTGAGAGGTAAGAACCATGTGCTGAAAGTTAAAAATTATGATCTGAGGTAGAGGTTAAATACTGAGATTCTAAGTAAATGAAAAAATTTGTTGGTCATGAGATAGATAAGTTATAACTGACTACGAAATAAGAAGTAGAAATAAGAGAAGATTATTAGGTAGGTATTTAAACTTTAGTTTGCTCTAGTTTAATTTAAGATACTCTAGTATATAACTAAAATCTATTTCAGATTACTGAAATTATATTGTAAATGAAGAATCAGATATACTAATGTGAAGTTTTATGGATACATATATATATATGTACAGGTATACAAATACAACCTGTTTTAAATGTTATGTTTTTTTACTTAATAAAAAGAATTTTAAAAAAGAGTGTCTTGTGGAAATGGCCTTCCTTGATTGAATCTATCTCCCTTCAGTGTGGTCTTCCTCTTTTACTACTGCCTTCTACCTTACTAAGCATAATTGCCTTTTCTAATAAGTCATGCCTTCTCATGATATGTCCAAACCACAACAGTCTTAGTTTAGTCATCTTGGCTTCTAGGGAGAGTCTAGGCTTGATATGATGTAGGACCCATTCATTTGTCTTTTTTGGCAGTCCAGGGTATCTACAGAACTCTTCTCAGACATTACATTTCAACTGACTTGATTCCCCTCCACCATCAGCTTCCTTCAATGTCTGCCTTTCACTGGTCCTATAGTGGGTATATGTTGAACTCAAAACTACTGTGACAAATTAGGACACAATTTTTTGCCATGAATTCAGATCAAGGATTGTTAAGGGACATTGTAAGTGTGGTTACTGTTCATGTTGCTCACAAAGTTTATAAATGAAGGATTTTATAAATCCTGCCATTAAACAAAAAATCCATTTACAATTCTTCACTAATTGTCATTCCAATTGTTTTTACCATTATCTGGCCATGTTCAAAGATCTATGTGTGACAAACGATAAGATAGGTTTCACATCCATACATAGAAAGCAGCAATATTATGGCCTCGATGATTCTGAGTTTGGTATTTAATGATATTAACAAGTAATGTTGTACAGCAGCATGCCACAACATGTTAGTCACTTCCTTGACGGAGTGACAGTTCTAGGGATACAAGTCAAAGCTGTAAAACATCAAGAGTTAGCTCATTGGATGATCTTGGAGCAGTCACTCTTTCTTGGCCTAATCTAATTTCACAGGGTTGCTGTGTAAAGGAATGCTATGTATTCCAGCATGATTATCAGAAAGGCAGGATATTAGTGTAACTAATAGTGTAGCAATTTGCTCAAGAAAAGGTGGGGCATGCATGTAATTAATTTTTTTAAAATTATTTATGATCAATAGAAACCCTACCATAGGGTCTAGGGATGCCAAGTGACATGAGGAAAAAGCCTCCTATTGTTACTATGGTTCTGACATGCCCAGTGATAGCACCAGATATCTCTTTTGATATCAAACTTATTTGGCCTTCAGTTGACCTTTCTCTGCCACCCTGCTCCACGTTTGCAAGGGCCACCAGACAAGCATGTAAACAGGCGTGGCCGGTAACGGTTGGATATTCCAATCCTCACTTAGGCAGGCAGATTAATGGCACTCCATTGCTTCAGGGACCATTTCTTGCAGACACACTTTGCTAAGCGTGACTTGACACAAAGGCGCTTGGCCCTAAGCCGGCACCCTCTCAATGCTGAGCCATTTGCATACTGGCTACACTATTGTCATCCAGCGCTAAGCTAATCATGTAAAACCTGGCCTTTTCCAATGCTTTTGTCCCGCTCCAAATTTCCTTTGTTCTCACCCAGCATGGTATGGCCTGTAGGCACAATCCACCCTATAAAAACTCCCCAATTCCGAGTCCTCCTCGGATCGCTCTTGAGTTCCTGACCACCTTGCTGCCGTTTTGTCCGGCGAGCTCCCCGCAGCACGCCTTGCCGAGTTCTCTTCCCTGCACCCTCCGCTTCTCTCCAGGACTACGAGATAAGGTGTCGTATCACCCATTTTCCCCTGAAAACTCTCATTTCTATTTCTAATTAGCTGTGTGCATGTGGTGTCTTCTTTGTTGTTTGTCCCTTAATAAAGCTATCATTCTTATTACTTTAAAAATTTGTCTGACTGCTCTTCTGACCTGACGCTGTATACACAGGGTTGCAAGATCCCTGCTATGTTACCCTGCCTCTCGTTAGCTTAAGAGAGTGCTCGAGTTAATTTCCCCATCTTGTGTTGTTATTCGGTTATTTGGGCACCCCTCCCGGGACCCCCATAATACAGGGTAACACTATCCTGTTAACTGTTGTGTAGAAGAAAGCAAGCACAACCAACAAAGGGGCAGAAGCCATGTCTATTTCACCTGCTAACCTAACAGGGAGCTAGAGTGGTATAGCAGTTTGAGTGTTGGACTGTGGCCCTGGACACCAGGATTGGATTTCCTACTCAGCCACGGAAGCCCATTGGGTGACCTTGAGTGTGCTAAACACTCTCAGCACCAGAAAGCTTTGTGATAGGTTTGCCTTACGGTCACCATAAACCCAAAATGATTTGAAGGTGCACAAAAACAACACAGCCCGAATAGGATTCTCTCAAGCAAATCTACTTGCAATCCTGTTCTTAGATGGACTTATTCCATCCAACAATCCAATGATCTTACTTAGCAGGAGAAGACAGTCACAAGTAAGTTAACATTAAAATCTTTCTCACACACAGCCCTTCCCAATGCAAAGTTCAGTGTACTGCTCTTTCATCCACAACAGGCAGACTCAGAGCCCTTTTGCACTATTTTTTTATTAAGTTATTTATTTGTACCCCGCCTCTACATATGGATCGAGGCGGCGAACAACTTACAAATAGCATGTATCTCTATACATATTTCTATACATGCCCCCAACAAGCTGGGTACTCATTTTACCGACCTGCGAAAGGATGGAAGGCTGAGTCAACCTTGGAGCCCGGCAGGATCGAACTCACAACCTTGTGGCTTGCAGTACTGGCATTTAACCACTGCGCCACCAGAGTTATGAGTTATGATGCTATGATTCCACTTCAGCTGCCACAACAACATCCTACAGAATCTTGCTATTTGTGATTTAGTGAGGAGCCAGTTCTGGTTACCGTAGTACTTTGATGGGAGATCTCCAATGAATACCAGGTGCTGTAGGGCCTATCGGCTATAAGGAACTGGTAAAAGCACCTCTGAGTATTTCTTGCCTAAGAAAACCCGATGAAACTCATGGGATTGCCCTAAGTTGACAGGTGATTTTTTTAAAATTTATTTTTTATCGAATAAGTATACATACAAATACAAAGTAATCATTTGTAACTGTTGTATATACAAAAATCAATATTTATAACAAATATATTATTAATATATTAATTAATTAATTATTAATATATTATAATATAATATATTGATATATTATTAATATATTATTATTAATAATAATAATAATAATAAACAATTCAAATAAGGTAACCCAAGCTTTTCAGGATGCTGAAATATCCAAGTTACTGCTTTCTTTCCCTTTCTAGGATACAGAGTGCTTTCAGGCTTATGTTTACATAACGTTCTTCTATGCTTTCTCTCATTGCTCTTTCCTGATACACACCTTAAAGACAAAATTAAACAATCCTGTATAATGTTCTTGAGTTTCAGATGATATTTGTAGTACCTATACATTAATGGGATCGCTCTAAGTGGACAGGCGATTTGAAGCACACACGCACACACCTTCGCCTCCTTCCTCCTTTGAACGCTGCAAGAGACTTCCGCACGAGGCTGTTGTAGCGCTATGGTTCCACTTTCAACATCCTATGGGATCCTGGGGTTTGCAGTTTCCGGGGGGGCCGGCCAGCCCATAGGATGATCCCATAGGATGTTGAAAGTGGACTCATAGCGCTACAACAGCCTCGTGCGGAAATCCGATGACAGGGCAACTTCTTTGAAGGCACACATTTCTAATTCTATCGGCAGAGCGCCCCACTAAACTACAAGGACCAGGATGCCATAACTTGTTGCCATGACAGTAAAGGGGAAATCATTGTGCTGTTTGCTGCGAAGAAAAAGTCGACACAGAAGGGAAGAAAGGCCTTGTTTGCACGCCCGTTACGGCCGCTGACCGACATCAGCGGGCGACTCCTCCGTCCCTCCGCGTCCGCCTCCTCCTTCTCCGGTCGCCTCCTCGCCGGCCTACGGAGGAAGGGGGAGCCTCCTGACGGGGCGGTGCTAACCGTGCCGCCCTCGTCCTCCCCCAGCGGCAGCGGAGAGCCAAGGAAACCGGGCGGCGCGTCCTCCCTCGCCTCTTCTCCCCTCCCTGCCGCCTAAGATGGCGGCCACCGTCGGGCCCGGCCTGGGCGTGGAGGAGCTGAGCTTGCTGGAGAAATCCTTGGGCTTGAAGAAGGGGAACAAATACAGCGGGCAAGGAGAGCGGAAGGTGAAGGGGGCGGCGTGGCGGGGAAGCAGTCCCGGAGGGAGGGAAGGCGGGAGGGTCGCCGGGCCGGCGGGACTCTCACGTTGCCGGCAACTGCAAACCCCAGGATTCCAGAGGATGTGGAAAGTGGAATCATCGCGCTATAACAGGCTAGTGCGGAAATGGCCAAACGCAGGAACCCTAGATTTAAATAAAAATATCTGTTGTAGCGATAGACATGTGGCCATTTCCGCACTAGCCTGTTATAGCGCCATGATTGCACTTTCAACATCCTCTGGCCGGCCGGCCCCTCCCGAAACTGCAAACCCCAGGATTCCAGAGGATGTTGAAAGTGGAATCATCGCGCTATAACAGGCTAGTGCGGAAATGGCCATGTGATTTTATATGCGATTGGCCTCCTGTAAATTTACACCAAGGCCATTTCCACACTAAACTGCTATAGTGCTATTATTCCACTTTTAACCTCCTATGGAATCCTGAGGGTTGCAGTTTAGGGAGGGGCCTCAAGGGCACTTAGGCAAGATATATTCAGAAACTGCAAACCTCAGGATTCCATATGATGTCAAAAGTGGAATAATAGCACTATAACAGTCTAGTGCGGAAATGACCCAAGGAAAAATGCAGTGATTTATCTCGAAATCCATATCAATATGTGGCCTATTGGCTGTCCTAGTACAGGTATTCCACTAATATGGGTTTGGAACTTCTTATTGTAGTCACCCTGCCTACTTTTGATTTTGGGATAGTTTAGATTGATTATTATAATACAGTTCCCCCACCAGCCACAGTGGATTGATGATTATAATACAGTTTCCCCACCAGCCACAGTTTCCCCACCAGCCAGTTTTATAGATAATTACAAAGCATTTTAATAGCGGATATTAATTCTTCTTTGTTTTAAAGCAGCTTTTCTGCCTTATTCAGAGTTTTCCGGGTAGTTTTCATCCGTGAAACAATGATAAGTTGCAATTTATATAGCTCAGGGGTGGGTGAGAATGTGTGCCCCCAATATGTTAATAGACTTCATGTGCCATCATCCCTTTCTATTGATTGTGCTGGCTCAGGCTGATGGGAGCTATAGTCCTACAACATCTGGAGAGTCTCAGGTTCCCCATCGTAGAATTCCTTTGGCATGAGAGTTGGAAGGATCACAGAGGCCATCTAGTCCAACACCTGCTGGACCGGCAAACACAGCTTCAGCCCTGAGAAATGGTCATCCAGCCTCTGTTTGAAGACTTCCAATAAAAGAGAGTCCACCACAGTGAGGCAGCAGTAACACTGGTCTTAAAAGTATACCACTTTAAGTAGAAAGGATTTTTCATGTTTAGAAAAGTAGTCTGTGGTGAATTGAGAGAAGAACCTCTTGCATATACATATATATATATATATGTAGGGAACAATCCTGTGCTTGCCATTTCTCCCCAACATACAGATCTCTAGGTACAAAACATGATTCTTAGTATTTCCAGCTTCCACATGTGCATACTAGAACTAGTTTGTAAATATGACCACAAAAATTACTGGGTTGTCTTTTTTTCTCCTTCCCCAAAGTAGCTTGCTGGGGGCTAGTAGTGGAAACTGCACTTCTGTGTTAAGTGTGGAAGAGGTGCTTCCATCCTTAGCAATCCACTTGACTTCTATACTAAATGCAGAGGGGAGAGAAAGAGAGCTTCCATCCTTCTTCAGCAGCCTGCTCCTCTATCTGCACCCAGTTCTTAGGCCATTTCCACACTAGCCTGTTATAGCGCGATGATTCCACTTTCAAGATCCAGCTGGCCCCTCCCGAAACTGCAAACCCCAGGATGCCAGAGGATGTGGAAAGTGGAATCATCGCGCTATAACAGGCTAGTGCGGAAATGGCCTTAGTCTCCTCTGGATACCAGGCAAACATTTAAACTGAGGGCCGTTGTGAGACGTGTCCCTGCTTGAATTTGACAAATGTACATAAAACCAATCACATTCTTGTTGGTAACAGTGATGTCCAGTTATATTGTTTTTTTCTTGGGAGCTAACTGGAGCATTCTGTCTTTAATGCAGTTGCTGCCGCTTTGGTGCAGACTTGGCAACTGAAATACAGTTGGCCTTTCAACTTTGCAGGTTTCAGTTTCACAGTTTTGATGATTTGGGAGTTTCTCCAACCCCTGCCCCCCCCATTTTTCTTTTCTGAGGGACCCTTCCCTCTCAGCAGCTCCAATCAGGCTGCACAGCCCTCTATAAAACCCACTTCTGGTCCTCTTCCTCTTCCTCCAGCCACTGCCTGGCCAGCTAAGGATGGCTTCCAGCTCAATTTCTCAGCACCACAAACCCCCTCCCAGTGCCCCCACACACACAGGGGTGAAAGAGAAGAAGTATAGGGCCAGTATGCAGACCTCCCCCCTTTCCCTCTCCATTCCCTGACCTGGTTTGGACTCTGGGTGCCCACTCTCCCCACTGAGCTTCAGCCCTCTTCCCACAATACACACATACATTTTGATCTTTCCAGTTTTTCCACTTTTGCAGGGATCCTGTGCCCTTGACCCTAGCAAATGTGGAGAGCCATTTGTACCTTTTATTAAACAAAAGCTGTTTCATCTATATTTTGAAGTAAATGAGGCTTTGGAGCACCTTGCTCCTTTTAATGCTCTTTCTCCTGTCTCCATTTTTTACAACTTTTTTGGTTGGCCCCTGTCCTAAGAGGTGTTAATAGTATTTTTTATTTATTTATTTATTTATTTGTATCCCACCTCCATATGGATCGAGGCAGCGAACAACTTACAAATAGCATGTATTTTGAAACATTTCTATACATGCCCCCAACAAGCTGGGTACTCATTTTACCGACCTGCGAAAGGATGGAAGGCTGAGTCAACCTTGGAGCCCGACAGGATCGAACTTACAACCTTGTGGCTTGCAGTACTGGCATTTAACCACTGCGCCACCAGTACATAGAGAGGTATAATAAAGGCATGCTTTTTCTACTGTAGAGACTATTGTCTTGATTTAAACACATTGGTAAAAAGTAAGGTACCGGTAAATTGACAGTAAACATGGAAACAGGTTTCCAAGAAAGCCTTTTTACACAGTGGAACTTGGTCAACTCTAACAGCAGTTCTGTGTCAGAACTACTGAATCAGCTTCAGTTCCCTCTCTCTCTCTAGACGCCTGTCCTGCAGATGAACAATGGGCCCAGTCTGACAGGACTAACCACCATAGCCATCCATCTGGTGAAGCAAGCAAAGAAGGAGCAGCTGCTTGGAAGTACCGCAGAAGAGAAAGCCATGGTTCAGCAGTGGTTAGAATACAGAGTAACACAAGTAGATAAGCAATCTAGTAAAGAAGAAATTAGAACAATTCTCAAGGTAAGAATAAACATTTAATGCATTTCACTTAGAGATCATAGGGCAGTGTTATACATTAGGTAACTAGCAGTAGGGATGCAGTGTCTCCCCTCATTTCTTGCTTGTGAGCGTCTCAGGTGTATATGGCTGACCATGGTTAGAAGCTGCTGTACTAGTAAAGAAAATTGTTCTCGGCTGAAAAGGTCTGTGCACTTTTCTTTAATCCTATCCAGTAGTTAGTACTTTATCTTTGTCCTGCTGTTATCAACATGTGACAGCATGATACAATTTTAAAAAGCCATTAATTGAAGTGACTTGGCTGGAATGTTATTATTATTTTTTCATTGTATGAATTAACAAAATTGGCTCAGTTCAGTAATGATTCAGGCACATGCTGTATTTTCTTTTTCAACTTTTTAGGGGAAAAAGAGAGAGAGAGGAGACAGTACTCTCAGACTTTTAGTTCCGCAAGCCTAAGACTACAAGACTGTGGCTGTTTTAAAGTACAAATGTTCAAAAAGACATTTTTTTTTTATTTTAATACATTCCAATTTATTCAATTAGATGTATAGACTGCGCCACTGGACATATTGTGATGCTAACATTGGAATTATTTTGCTTTTGGAGAAAAACAACCACTTCAACACTTTTATAGATTGGTTCATTTTTCTAGCTGAATTGCATACAAATGCCTGTGCATATACTGGAAGCAAAGGACTAATGGGAGAGAAACTTGATACCCAATTTTTTGGAATACAATCTGAAATCACCAGTAGATAGTAGTAATTACCGGTAAGCTTACTGGGGAGAATCCAAACTCAGAACTTCTCACCATGAAGCTAACTGGGTAACCTTGTCTTAGTCATTGTCTTTCCACCTAACCTAGCTATCGTTGTTGTAAGGATTAAAAATACTGCAACATACTGAGCTCTGTGGAATGGAAAATTAAATACTTTCAGATAAGAGCTTTGACTTGCCAAGCAGAGCTAGTCAAAAATCGTGCATCCCTGCATGAGAGAAATCTGCTTGTTTCTAATTATATTAGGCACCCTGTTCTCTCTTTCATTGGAAATGAATAAAAGCATAGAATTTGCTTCCTTTACCACCACAGTACTTACTCTATAGGTGACTTACCTCTCATGCATATGGAATCTGACAGCACTCTGATCAATTTAGCATCATTTGCATAGCCTATCAAATCTTGGGCAAAATTAGGATTGCCTTCATATTAACTAGCTCCATAATTGACTGTTCAAGGGAACAATGGATTGTCACATCCCAGAATTGTCCTCTTTTCATGATTTAAACTTTCATTGTATTGACTATTGCATCACTTCTTGTCACTAATTTGATGGAGAAATAGAAGGAAGAGAAAATATTTGAGTATTTGAGGGTGGGTGGAGGATTCTGGGGGTGGGGATCAAGTGACTTTTGCCTGAAAATCCTGTCAGTTTTTTTTATTGGTGTGTTCAGGGAAATGAGGAGTGTTGGGGAACTTCCAGGGCTGCAGAAGTATGGTCCAAAGGTTTAGAACTTGGCAGGTGAAATATGCTACAAATATCATTATAATTAAAAAGCATCATGGATAAAGTAAAGTATGAAATATTGAAAATGGTCCAGGGAAGGTGTTTTGTTTTGTTTTGTTTTGGTCTGTATTAAATTGAATTTAGCAAGTAAGATGCCATGATTTTAGGCATATTTACCTAGAAGTAAGCTTTGCTAAAAGGAATGGGATTTACCTCTCAGCATATCTGTATAACGTTGGAGTGTTATCTGTAAACACATCCATGAAATCATGATATTTATCCTCACTTTGTACCTTTTATGTAAATTAGTGCATTCAAACTAACACCTAAAACCTCTTTTTAAGACATGTAATACAATGGGCCCTCCTTACCTGCGATCTCTGCGTGTGTAAATTTGTGCAAAAGTGTTGCATCCTGTGCTTAAAATTGCAGTGACGTGAATGCAGAAGTGCTGAAGCATCTGTGCACACATCGCCCCATTTAATATTAACGGGACACAAGCATTTGTGTTTTTTTCTTTTACATGGGGGTTCCTGGAAAAGAACCCCTGCATACATGGAGGGCCCACTGTATCAATAAATTAAAGGCACGTTAAAGAGTTCCCATGTCAAATAATTCTTCCTTACTGATTTTTAGTAGACATTTTACACATTTCAGAACATCAAATAAGAGAAGATTAATATTCTCACCCTTTTGAAGTTACCTTTATACATTTTGTTGGAGAATGCATCTTTTCTATGTAAATTAGTTGTTTTTTTAAATAAATAAATAGCCTACAAAAAACAGTGTTTCTCACCAGTTCTAAAATTAATACCTTCCTTGAAGATTTATAGCTAGGTACACAATTCACTTCTTTCTGTATCTTATTAGACAGTGATCCCACCACCAAAACCACCTAAACAGCTTTTATACCTGTTGCATTACTATTAACCGTATTTCACGGCATATAAGATGCACCAGTGTGTAAGACACACCCTATTTATACACCAGCAAACACTATTTGCTTGTGTATAAGACACACTGGTGTATAAGACATACCCAATTTTCAAACAGTATTTTTCAGGGGGGAAAGTGAGTGTTATACGCCAGTAAATACAGTAATTACATCAGGCCATCTGAAGCAGTGGATACCAGTTAAATCTTAGTGGTGCTGCTAGATTCCTCCTTCCGCCTCCCTTTTCTTTTCATAATAAAAGTATTGATTTATCTATCAGTAATTGATTCATTGGATCTACTCTCATTGAGATTATCAGTTGGATTTCAACACTGGATTCCAGTAAAATGTATTACTGTTCCCCTTTATCTTCAATTCCAAACTACACTAGGTCCTTGGTATCCACTAGACAAATATCCAGTATTTCACTTACCCATAATCCACTCCAGGGCCATGGTTGCCCCCAGTGGCCAGGGTCCTTGCTCTGCACAGCCAGGATGAGAGGCATATAGCAAGGCACAACTGGACTTCTCATACTTCACTTGGCCAATGAAGAAGTCTCTCCATCCTCTGCCAGGTGGGACATGGAGCAAGGTGAATGTGGGCTTCCTGTGCATCTCTTGGCCAAGAAAGGACTCTCCCCCCTCCCCCCACCCCCCCCACCCAGCTGACAGAGGTGCACAGTTCCCACACGCACACACATACACACTTATCTTGGCTGAGGAAGGAAATGAGCAGTCTTTCCTCAGCTGAGAAAGATACAGGAAGCCTGGCTCTGCAAGACCATACACTTCTCAGCTGAGGAAGAAGACAGATGTTCCTTCCTTGGCTGAAAGAGGCACAGACAGCCTGGCTCTATGAAACCATACATCTCTCTCAGCTGAGGAAGGAGACAGACACTAATTCTTTGACCAAAAGAGGCACATGGATCTGAGCAGCCAGGCCTCCCACTGGATTTGGCTCCCAGGGAGGTCGTTCTCACCAAACCCTGCCAGGAAAGCAGGAAGGAGGAGCTGGATGGTGGAGCTGGCTCTCTCCCTTACCACTTCACCCAGCCTGGGGAATCAAAATACAGCATTTGGTAGTATCCATGGTAAGTCTGGGAATGTATCCCTCAGAGATATGGAGGATGTGCTGTATTTTTTTTTCCCTTGCATCCTTAAAGGGCTGTTGGAAGTATTCAGTGCCAGCAAATTGTTTAATGCATATTCAGTTCATGAAAGACCTGTGGAGGAGACCGTTTGGGGAAATAGGAGACCTCTGTCTGCCTTCCATATCTCCAGCCCGCCTTCCCCCTTCTGGCTTATGCAAAATCTGATACTCTCTGGTAACTTGACTAAGCAGATGAGGATTTGGAAGGCATACACAGATCTCTTGGTCATCAAACTGCTCTGGTATGTTTCTGCATACATTTGGAAAGCTTGCAAAAAGTCCTTGATTAACTACAACAATGGTTCTCAACCTTTGGACTTTAGCTCTTAGAATCCCTCACTATTGACTATTCTAGCGGAGACTTCTGGGAGTCAAAGTCCAAAAGTTCTGGAGAAGGAAAAGGTTAGGAACCACTAGAGTACAGCTCTGGTTGGGGAATTCTGAGAGCTCTAGTCCAAAAAAAGTAACTTCTCTAGACTCTACACTTTTGTATATGCACATTAGTGAGAACAAGGTGAGGAAACTGAGAATTCCATACCCTTGATATTTAAGTCTTTCTCTAGTTTGAGGTACATTTCATCCCTTCTGTTTCTTGCAGGACCTGAATTCATACCTTGAAGACAAAGTCTACTTTACAGGAAACAATTTTACTTTAGCAGATATTTTACTGTACTATGGATTGCACCACATCATAGTAAGTAAAAAAAAAATAGTTAGAGCATGCCTTACTCTTGTTGGGTGACCTGGGAGAAAAAGGCATTTTCATTTGTTAGTCTAGAAAAATGTTCATATTTGTTACTGACCATCTTTCCATCATGACAAGAATGCCTGTGTTTCATAGAGTGTAACAGAAAAGGAATAATTGAAATAAAGTACATGAAAGTCTGAGGGAAACAATTCCATGCCACCCACCTTACAATTTACCTTTTTTACTGTTTTAAATTGCTAATGCTTTCATATTCTGTTGTGATTACATCTGAATGCATCATAATGTTTGGATATAGAGGATGGGGAAACATTTGGTTAGGGCAGTTATGGGATTGCTTGTGGATTAGCTAAGTCTGTGATAGCAGAAGAGATCACATGTTCAATAACAAAAATGAAGCCAGAACAATGCAGTGCTTAATTTGTATGATGAAGGTTGTACAGGGCAAAGAGAAATACATCGTAGCGGTAAGGCAGTGCAGAATCTTCCTTATTTGGAATAAAATTAAATTAGTCAACAGTCCTTCTGCACTTTGAGACTTAATTTAGCGGATTAATTGGTTGTTTTCATTGTGTAACATGACACATCTTTTTCTTCCATTCCTTAGGCTGACCTTACTGTGCAGGAGAAGGAGAAGTACGTTAATGTGTCTCGCTGGTTTAATCATATTCAGCATTTTCCAGGTATCCGGCAACATCTGTCTAGCATAGTCTTCATCAAGAACAGACTCTATAATACACATTAAGTCTCATGTTTGGAATTCCTGTCTTTTGGAAGCACTAATGCATGCAAGCATTGGTTCCTGTCATTTCCATATGTGAAGCTAAACAGTCGGTGCCTAAAGTCATAGAGTTGCATTGAGTAGCTATTTAGAAACAAGGACGTCATTAAAACAATTGTTTGGCAAGTTTCAACAAGTGAAATGTGAATCAAGCTTCTTAAAGTAGAACATTTATTTTAATCACACAGAGATATATATATAGGAGCTTAGCTTATATTGTATGGAAACATAGAAATTTACTGCAAATATGTCAAGCCGTGCTGTTTGTCTGAATGGTATCATGAATAGTACACCTTTGCATTTTATCCTGTGGATGTTTACACTAGTTTTGTAAAAGTTACAATGAAATTCTGTTGTGCCAAGTATTTTGAAAAAGAGAAGACAAATGTATTGGAAACAAATAATATTTATGTGATAAATTATTTTAAAAGCTTTAGTTTGATTACAGTTTATTGCCTGGAAGTGAACAAATGAATATAAAATATTAAACTGTAAGAATGGATACTGCAAATCAGGTGATAAATCCGTATGTTCTCTGTTTTTTGCTGTGGTACTTCTATAATTCCCTTTCATGTTATGTGGCTATGTTGCTATGCCAACTTTCCTTTATTCAACAGATGCCTCCTATCTCGCATAGATAACAAAAGGAAAGTGTAAACAGAGGTTTTTGGCAGGTCAGGTACATTCCATATCTTCCAGTAAGTAGAGCTGTTGTCTACCTGTAGGTTTATTAATTGTATTTAGGGTAGGAATTACCTGGAGGAGGAGTCCTTTGCAGCCCTTCCCCTCAAATTGTGGGGGTTTTTGGGACACTGTCTTTCCTGAAAACATTTTTTTTTCCGTCAAACCAAGAAAAAAAAGACTCCAAAATAAAACCCATCCAAGTGACTGCAAGTGAATTTCACTTGCCTGAAACATCACTTCTGGTTTCCGTAGGGTGTGCCAATGCAAGCTACTGATAGGCAGGAACAGCTGAACATGGCCCTTAAACACCCAATGTGTGCCTGCCCACTGCAGGTTACATAATAATTTGTCTGCATTTAATATGTGTACTTCTCCATAGGGTGAGCAGAAGATACTGGTACTGCTTTTGTGTTGACCGACCGAACCCAAAGGGTGCTTACCAATAGCTGCTTTTCCTCCTGGAGAGAGGTGACTCGTGAGGTGCCACAGAGTTCTATCCTGTGCCCAGTGATATTGAACATCTTCATCAATGACTTGGATGAAGGAGTAAAGGGCAGACTGATAAAATTTGCAGATGACACCAAATTGGGAGGGGTTGTTAATACACCAGAGGACAGGATCAACATTCAAAATGACCTTGACAGATTGGAGAGCTGGGCCAAAGCTAACAAAATGAATTTCAACAGAGAGAAATGTAAGGTCCTACACTTAGGCAGAAAAAATGGAATGCACAAATATAGGATGGGAAGACACATGGCTGGATAGCAGTACATGTGAAAGGGATCTAGGAGTCTTGATAGATCACAAGCTGAACATGAGTCAACAATGTGATGTGGCAGCCAAGAAAGGTAACGCGATTCTTGGTTGCATCAATAGGAGTATGGTGTCTAGATCAAGGGAGGTATTGGTACCACTCTGTTCTTCATTGGTTAGACCTCATTTGGAATATTGTGTCCAGTTATGGGCATCTCAATTCAAGAAGGATATCGACAAGCTGGAGCATGTCCAGAAGACAGCGACCAAAATGGTGAAGGGTCTGGAAGCCATGCCCTGTGAGGAGCAACTTAGGGAGCTGGGTATGTTTAGTCTGTAGAAGAGATGGTTAAGAGGGGACATGATAGTCATGTTTAAATATTTGAAGACAAGTCACATCAAAGAGGGAGCGGGCTTGTTTTCCACTGCTCCAGAGACTAGAACAAGGAGCAGTGGATTCAAGCTGCAGGAAAAGATTCCATCTGAACCATAGGAAGAACTTCCTAACTGTCAGAGCTGTCCAGCAGTGGAATATGCTGCCTCGGAGTGTGGTGGAGTCTCCTCCTTTGGAGGTTTTTAAGCAGAGGCTGGATGGCCATCTGTTGGGAATGCTTTAATATGTGTTCCTGCATAGCAGGGGGTTGGACTCAATGGCCCCTGGGGTCTCTTCCAATTCTGTGATTCTATGATTCTAAGTAGGTCGACAGATTTCTGTCTTCCAATTATAGAAGAGACTGATTGAATCAACTGTTAAGCGATAGGTCAACTTACATAAATACTAATGGGTTTAAATATTTGTTACTAGAAATGAATCCTATTTTGAGCTCAAAATGCAAATGATCCTAAATTAATAAACAGGAACAGATGGCATACCAGTAAAACAGTTTTTCATGCTATAGAGAAAGAATCCATCCATTTTCCAAGAAAAAAATCTGCCAACCAATATGGAAAAATATAACAATGACCTGCAGACTGGAGAGGTTCAACATACATTCCAGTCCCCAAGAAATGTGTTACAGAAACCATCAGACCAATGCATTTTTAAAAGATTTTACAGCAGAGATTTTCACCATGTATGGTGAGAGACACCAGACATTCAAGCTTGGCTCAGAAAAGGAAGAGGTACTAGGAATCATACTTCAGACCTATACTATCTAATACAATGCACCAAAGAATTTCAGAAGAAAATTAACCAGCAGTTTTTAGCAAAACCTTTGATTGTATAGACCATGAAAAACTATGGATTATACTAAAAGAAAATGATATGCACAATATTTGATCATCTTGATGCAGAACCTATGCTCTGGACAAGTGGCCATTGTCAAGACAAAATATGGAGAAACTGAATATTTTCCAATTGCCAAGGGGTTCAGACATGGCTGCGTTTTATCAGCTTATTCATTTAACTGGCATGCAGAATGTAAAATGGGCTTAAGAGTCAGAAGACAGCGATGTAAAAATTGGGAGAAGGAGCACCAACAATGTGCCGATGACACCATATTAATAGCAGAATGTACCAAATGATATGGAATGACTTGATGAAATTTGAGGAGAAAAGTGCAAAAAGAGGGTTACAGATAAAGAAAAGAAAAATAATGTCTACAGATTATTTATATAAATGTAGATTATGAAGGACAGTCAGTGTGGCATAGTGGTCTGATTATTGGACTACAACCTTGGAGAGCAGGGTTCAATTCTCCATTCAGCCACGGAAACCCAGGGGATGACCTTAGCCTCATCACACACTCTCAGCACCAGAAAACCCCATGATAGGTTTGCATTAGGGACACCATAATTCCAAAATGACTTGAAGGCACACATAATAACAAGATTATGAAGACACCAAGATAGTTAAAGATTTACTATATCTCGGTTCAGTCTTCAATCAAAATGGAGACTGTAGCCAACAAATGATAAGAAGGAACTAGGTAAGATTCTCAAGTGGAAAGATACATCCTAAAATACCAAATTCAGGATTACTTATGCCATAGCATTTTCTGTCTCTGGCTATTATGTGAAAGCCAGACAGTGATAGAAAAAAAATTAACTCCTTTGAAATGTGCAGGAAGATGCTGCAGATACCGTGGAATGCCAAAAAGACAAACCAGTGCATCTGAGAGCAAATCAAATCTGAACTCCCACTGGAAGCCAAAATGACTGAAGCGAGGGTATCATAGTTTGGACACATCATGAGGCACCATGACTCATTGGAAAAGTCAATAATCTTCAGTAAAATGGAAGGCAGTAGGAGGAGAATCAACACATTACAGATGTATTGATTCATAAAGGAAGTTGTACCCCTGAGTTCACACGATCCAAGCAGGGCTGCTGAAGACTAGGACTCTTGGAGGTCTCTCATTCCTAGGGGTGCCATAAGTCAAAATTTACTTGATAGCAAAAACACAATAAATAAATTGTTAATATGCTTCATCTTAGACACCATTATCCCAATTGACAAGATAACGAAAAATTATTTCTCTTCAGAAGTTTGGTTCTGGGAATTTCAAATCAATAGCCAAGATACAATTTTTGGGCACAGCTATTGCCCAACTGCATAATATGTTCACTAAGCTTCAACTTCTAACAAATGCAAGTTTTGCCTTAACTCTGACAGTGCACCAATGAATGCTCACTAGCCTGACAGGATTCCTTATCTATCCAGCAACCCTCTGTAAAGCTCCATTCCTGTTCCAGAAAGACCTTTTTCACCCATGAGAGGTTTTGATGGTACATGGGATCTACGGGGAGAGGGGGGAGATTAACTCCTTCCTATAAGTCCTTGGCTAATAAAAGAGGGAATGATGGTAATAATAATAATAATAATAATAATAATAATAATAATAATAATAATAATAAAATTTATTTTTCTATCCCGCCTCTCCCAATGGATCGAGGCGGCATTACAAAAATATATAAAAACATTAAAACATTAAAACGCACCCTATCCTCCCCACCCTCCAACCCTTCTATCCCCCTAAAACATATTAGTTAATTAAAACAAATTAAAAACAAGATTAACACAGAAGACAATGATGAGAGGCGGTGGAACACTAATCTGGGAAGGCCTGTCGGAAGAGAACGGTCTTGACTGCTTTTTTAAAGCAGTCAAGACTGGTAATGTGCCGGGTCTCCTCCGGCAGGCCATTCCATAACTTGGGAGCGACAGAAGAAAAGGTCCTCTGGGTAACCGCAGCCAACCTAGTTCTGATTGGCTGCAGTAAATTCCTCCCAGAGGACCTTAGTGTGCGGGGCGGATTGTATGGGAGAAGGCGATCCCGCAGGTAGGCTGGCCCCAAGCCATGAAGGGCTTTAAAGGTAAAAACCAACACCTTGTACTGTGCCCGGAAACGAATAGGCAGCCAGTGTAAAGACTTCAGAATTGGTGTTATGTGGTCACTTTTAGATGTTCCGGTGACCAACCTGGCTGCCATATTCTGAATTAATTGAAGTTTCCGGACTAAGCACATGGGTAGCCCTATGTAGAGCGCATTACAGAAGTCAAGCCGTGAAGTTACCAGCGCATGTACCACTGTTTTTAGGTGTTCCAAGTCCAGGAAGGGGCGCAGCTGGCGTATCAGCCGAAGCTGATAGCAGGCACTCCTGGCTGCCGCATCAATTTGAGCTGTCATCTGAAGCGGCGAGTCCAGGAGCACTCCCAAGCTGCGGACACAGTCTTTCAGGGGAAGTGTGACCCCGTCTAGAACTGGTTGACAAACCTCTATACCTGGGCTGGTTATGTCCAGTTCACATTGACTTGAGGTCTGTTAAAACTGAAGTTTATCTTATGCATTTAAGTTATAAGTATACACAGCTGAGCTGAAGCCATACTGTTTATCATCCTTCATAAGTATTTTTATCAGGGTCCTTGACAGTGTAAAGAAAGAAGGAAATTGCATCTTGTTCATTTCAAATACCTTAACACAGGAATGGTCACAGGAGATAATAGACCTAAAATGTTTATTACTAATATGATCGATCTTTTAAGAGACTGAGCTTGGGATTGATTTGTGGGGGAAAGAAGAGAGAGCCCTCACAGTTCAAATACTTGCCTTACTGTCTAAATTGTACATTTTAGTTGTTGTTTTCCTGCCCTTCATTGCCCTTATTCTAATATATATGTACTTTGGTGCATAAATAAGCTCTTAACTATGGTCCTTCATAAATGCATGGGTGTGACTATGAACATCATAAAATTACTTTCATAGTATTATGTGAATAATGACGTTCATTTAATATTTTTCATAATAGCTGTATTCAAATTCATTCTAGCATCTGACATGTTATCTACTCAGCTCTGTACCTCTAGGATGTGAGCTCTCTTCTATATGGTGTGATGACACTATACAACAAAAGTACTCAGAAGTTGGTTACATGTTGTCAGAGTGCAAGCCAGTTGTCATTCCTGTTTCAGCAATCTTGATTGTTGCACTAAGATTTCTTAATCGCAGCTTGCAGATCAAGATGACATAAGTAAAGCGATACACAAATCAGATCAAACTTGTTCTCTTTACCTCATGTTCCTTTATAATAATTATTAATATAAACAATAAGACTTGAATTTGCTCTTCGAAATTGTGGCCAATGTAGACAATGGATTGCCTGAGCGGCAGTGTGTCTCTGTATGTAGGAAAGTCTGTTCTAAAAGAAAACAAAAGGAAAGCTTGCATGGTGTATTCTTTGCATTTTTGGTTGACCCAATAAAGGTATTACAGTTTTGTGGACAAAAGGATTGGTTATTCTAACGCGTATGATATACACTTCAGTAGTATTCAAAGAGATGGCCATGTTTAGCTGTTTTAGCATAACACAATACAACATAAAGGAATCCAGTAGACCTTTGAGACTATCCGGGAAGAATAAATTTGTAACATAAGCTTTCATGGACCCAGTCCATTTGATCAGATGAACTGTTTGCAAAAGCTTAAACCAGAAATTTCTACCTTCCAGTCAGGTTCAAAGATGTCAATGGATTTTTTTCTTTCTTTTAAGGTCATAATGAGTGTATGCCTGTGTAGATAGACAACTAGATAAATTTAAAGTTCCTATGGGAAAAGCTCACACTTTTTCTCTTTAGATAGGTTCTTACAGTCAAATTACTGGAAAAGAAGAATATAATCATATCCATTCACCAACTGCACCATGCTCTTTCAGGAATGTACTCTTTACTCTTCCAGGTTTTAAAATTTTATCTAGATGAATTTCCCCTTTTATCTTCACTTCTGTCAACATTATAATGTAATCCATTGTGAGAGGCAAAAGGGGACTGTCCTGCTTTCATGTGGTTTACTAGTTGCATTTACTAATTGTCCCACCTTCCTGTTGTTTACTATTTCCACCTCTGTTCAATAATGCCAAGTAGCTGCTGTATGCCCCATCATGCCAGCCAATGGAGAGAACATGCCTTCATTTCTCATTAGGTCCTGCCAGCATGGTCAATAACAGGCATTGTCCGTTATCATCTGGAGGGCCACACCATTTCCAGCCTGCCTATCTATCTATCTATCTATCTATCTATCTATCTATCTATCTATCTTTCCTCATCATGTAAAATAGTTGGATGTGAGCTACCCTGTTCCCTTCCTGCTAGCCTATTTAGAAAAAAATGTATTTGTCAGCCTATTTCAAATAGCAACAGAAACACTGCTTTAGTGTTATTGTTTCCTCTTAAACACAATTTCTATTTTCCCTCAATATTTAAATGGATTAGTACTCTTTAACTTTGAGCTTTGTATCTTGTTTGGTCATTTTTTGATGACTGATCAGATGTTCCATCTAATTTATGCCAAGTGGCTTCCCTATCAGCGTCTAAAGCCAATTCTTAGTACCAACTAGAATATATCTGTTGAATCAATGGCAACCTGGTAAGTTAACACTTAGGTAAGTTCCGTTTGAAAAATGAGGCTGGAGAAGAGTTCTACAGATATCATGGACTGCTAAAACAATGAATGGGGTCTTAGAACAAATGAAGCTGAACTGTGCCTAGAAGCACAGATGGTTAAATTGAGGCTGTCCTATTTGGGCATCATGAGACAAAGTGACAATGAGACAAAAAGGTAATTTTGGTAAAGGAGAAGGCAGAAGGAAAAGAGGAAGACTGCCCTACAGGTGAGTTGATTCCATCAACAAAGCCATGGCCCTGAGTTTACAATACTTAAGCAGAGCAATTAATGTACAGGGACCTTGGGGGCCTCTAATTCATAAGGTTGTCTAAGTAGGAGTTGACTTGATAACAAATAAAATAAAGTTCCGCTGTTTCAGTGAGACTACTCTAGTATTAGAG
The DNA here is from genome assembly GCA_948474755.1 of Ctenosaura bakeri. Taxonomy (NCBI): domain Eukaryota; kingdom Metazoa; phylum Chordata; class Lepidosauria; order Squamata; family Iguanidae; genus Ctenosaura; species Ctenosaura bakeri. The sequence goes on from CAOLHI010003792.1 coordinate 50,673, forward strand.
ACTAAGAACCGGACAGGTACTTACAAGGTTAATTGATAGTTTTCACTCATTTTTAAATTCATCAACAATTCTTTTTCCCCTAGTTATCCTTGTGGAACTGTTTCTTGTTATCTGATTTTTTAAAAAGTATCAAAAAGTGCCATAGCACCATCATTGCCAAATGGTATCACTATGAGGATGCAAAAAATTCAAAGAGTAAATCTTTTGCACCCTGTAAAACCATTTTGCATGTACTATTTGTTGATTTAAGAAATCCAAATTGTTACAATGTTAACTATCCTGTATAACATTGGATACCAATCAAAAAATAAAGATTGATGAGAAAAAGTTGCCAGCATGCCTTCCAAGTACTAAAACTGGTTAAGCAACACTCACCTCTACCATCTCAAAAACTGTGCTTTAAATTAAGTTATGAGACTCTTGTATCCTTGTTCTAATCATTCTTTCTCTGGAGTGACCATATTTAACTTTTTTAATTCATTATTTTTCTTTAGGGAGGTGACTAAAATTAAGTATAGTGTCTGTTCAATTCTTTCTTGTTTGCTTTTTTTTGTTTTGTTTTTGTCTCCCATGCTTCTATGGATTATTGAAATCCATCTAAAATTTGTAGAAATGTGGCCACTGTTTCCTTTTTAACTTCTTTCAAGAGAGACATTTCTTCTTAGTATCCCAAAATAGTTACATCTGCTGTTTCCTCTGTTATTAGAGTACTGGTATTTTGTATTCTAGCTATACTTCAGACACATTTTAGCAACCTTCCTATTATTCAATTCAGTGAAATGAAGCCACGTTCTTCTCCCACATAAAAATCTTCTTTCTTTTTTCTACAAAAAGCATTTGTGGGAAAGTAACCTACTTCTACCCCTGCGTGCTTTCAGGAAACACAGAAAGAGACACAAAGCTTTCATATCCCAATACTGTTTTGTGTGGTGGATTCGTAACATTATATTCCCTGAGGTTTAAAGCAATGTAGAAAGATTAAAACATTGGAGACCAAGCTTGATTTTGTAGTAGTGCTTACTTGTTAGTGCTTTACCTAGCGTTCCTGAAGGCATAACTTTTATTTCCTGTATTGGTAGTGACTACAATAATTTCAGCTGCTACCGAACACAGTTTGGCTCATCCTTCACTGCACAGAAAAAAAAAGGTTTGTAATTTTTTATTGTCATTACCTCTTAGGATTCCCCCTTTTTTCTCTTCCTACATTACCTTGGTCCCTACGCCTTTTAGGAAGATTTGGAGCCATTAAACTTTCCCTTTTATTGGAAGAACTAAATATTTCAGCTTTTTCCAGCCCCATGATCTAATGTGACAGCTCGTGGGTGATGTCTATTCCACTTCAAAGAGGCAGGTAGCCTAGGGCCAGCCAGCTGTATTGTGGATTCTGCGGATTTGGCTTGCTGTTCCTGCTGGGTGTCATCTGTCTTCTTAGTCTTGCGGTGGATAATTTTTGTCCTTCCCTAACATCATCTGCCTGAGCAGTTCCTGCCTGGCAGGCTTGTCTGTCCAGGTTGAGCATCAAATATGGTAACCGTATGACTAATCTGACAAGGCAACTACTCCAAACAGTGCTGCCCCAGGCTCACTTTGACCAGGATCAGCATCACAGCCCACAAACTTCCAACAATCGCAACCACAGTCTCAGTTTTCCATCACAGATGCTGCCCATGGACTTAATTCTGCTCACGCAAACTATGTCTCCCTTTCTGTCTCCCACCCCCCCAAAACCTCTCTCTGAAAGGATGTCATGCCAATTCTTTGTACGTCGTGAGAAGTCTGCCTCAACAGGTTTGGGTTTCCCTGCCTACTGCCAGCTTTTGACTCAAACACCGCCACTTGGGATGAAACAATCCTTTAGTGGATTATCATTGCTAGACAGCCTGTGGGAAAAATGACAGGGCTCAGCATGTTAATGCAAAGATTTTGCAATCCCGAATGCAGCTAACACTAACTGCAGATGGCAAGATGATCCCTAAAAGAGAAAGCAGTTTCCATTGCAAGGCAAAAGTGACACAATTTGTTTAGTAAATCTTCCCCAAAACTCTATATGATGACTACATATGTTGATTTTCAGGCTCAGAGCCATAAACATTCCCTTAGCTTTATGATTTGATGACTCTTATTGTACACACTGACAGGTAAGGCAATCTGAAGACACTGTCTTTTTTTACCATTACCTTCTATCCTTTCCATTGAAAAAAATGCTTCCACAATTATTAAATCTTGGGGGAGGGAGAAATGTGAGCAGGCAAAGTAAACAAAAAGAAAAGCCTAATCTTGCGCGCACATACCAAATAAAGCATTTATTTAAAAGGGAGGGGGCTTTAAACAATGTTTGTTACAAAACTGGCCCCCAACAACATTCATTTTTCCCTGTGTAGAATTTAAGCTTTATACCGGAAAGGATATATAATCATATATGCAGTGGAAACACACATGTTTTGCTATGGCTAACTATAGTTGCCTGACATACAGAGTTGTGCCAGAATAGTGTTTTGATTATGGTAACAGAGACACAGAAGTTCTTTCTGCCAGAGAAATTATCCCTGTGATGGAAAACCAGGTGCAAAGCATCCATCTACGTTTGGTAGTCATAAAAAAGAAGTTAGGCCTCCAGAAGCAAGACAATATTCCAAAAATATTTTCTTGGTGACTAGAGTAGATAAGAAAGAATTTAGTGAAGTATAAAGGAACACTTCAAAATTATTGGCACTAAAAGAAAAAGGGAAATCAAGAAATCTAGCAGCTTTGTTAATAATCATGGGGATGTTGCTAGGACTATGAAACACTTGCAATAGTCATGTAACTTACCACCTGCAGGCAAATGACACACATCACCAGCCAGGCCCTCCCTATATCAGAGCACATACTCATTCTTTCTTATTCACTGCCCCGCTATCATCCTGCTTTGTACTGACCCTTTAAAAGCAAGAAGGGCAGCTACTGGTATACTTTGGGAAACAAAAACAATAGCAGCCCTATGCTCCAGATGTTTTGTACTATTGCTCTCATGATATCTGACCACTGGCTATGCTGGCCAGAGCTGATGGGATGAAAAGGCCCAAAATATCTCAAAGGCACCAAGGCTTCTTTCAGACTACAGTTATAACACTATGGTTCCAGCATAACTGCCATGATTACATCCCAGGAAATCCTGAGCCTCAGGCCATTTCCACACTAGCCTGTTGTAATTATTCCATTTTCAACATTCTATAGAATCCTGAGATTTGCAATTTAGAGAGGGGCCTTTGAGGATTTCATAGGATTTCATAGGATGTTGAAAGTGGAATAATAGCACTATAACAGGCTAGTGTGGAAATGGCCTTACAGTATGATGAGGTGCTAAGGCTCTTTGGCTAAGAACTGTAAATGATCCTCTCTAAACTGCAAATCCCAGGATTCTACTGGATGGAACCCTGGTTAAAGTGAAATAATAGTGCTATAATTAAAAAATTAAAAAATTGTGTCCCAGGGTTTTGGAATGTTAGTTTAATATTGTTTTATAATCTGGTATAGTTTGGCTATATGTATTTGTCAGTTTGCTTTCTATCATATTGCATTTTTTGTTTGTTTGTTTTACAACTGTGATGTATAGTTTTATATTTGTACTACTCCTTCCTTCCCCTACACATGTCTGTGTGTGCGTGTGTGCATACACACGCATACACACAGACACAGACACACACACATATATGTATACATACATATAGTGACCACACCAACAGGACTTCTCTCTAGCTTGTCCTGGATTCAAGAAGGATGCAGTTAATCACTGGAGATATATGTATCAATTAACAGACAGAATTTAAAAATATGTATCAAGAACAAAATGTTTTGGCTTCACCTTCTTCAATTGCTAAAGATGAAATTCGGCTGCATACTGAGTGGCAGTTTAGAACACTACCAGTCACCAGATCTAAGGAGGTTGCTGGTAAAAGCCGTCCTGAAAACACCAGTCAGCAATCCAAGATTGCATCATTGTGATTCATCATCTGTAAATACCGTAAGCAGACTGTAGCCTGCAATCTTATTTATGTGATTGAATGCAGGCATGCAGCATGTCATCTGCAGTACACAGGCAAAACAACCACAGACCTGGGCACATGCTTCAAGAACGATACGTCTGCTTTTCTAACGTGAAAGCTTTAGCAACCACTGGCCAAGCATTTCAACTTGGAGCATCACAGCCTCTCTGATTTGTCCCCGTTTGGCACTGAGGTGCCACTTCCTTTGGACATGTTGGAGAAAAGGGAGCATTTTGGATTTATAAACCAAAAACTCTTAACACCACAAAGCCTAAGTTTAGAGGATAATACTAACATCCACTAAGAACGCTGATAACATAGTGTTCTAAACAGCTACCTATTGTGCAGTCCGTTCCATCTTTAGCAACTGAAGAAGGCAAAATCGGTGTGGTGGAATTGTGAAGGTGTACAGAAATTTTGGAAAATGGTGTTTAAAGAGATAAAAGAGATAACAGGAATTGATTTACAAATATGTCCGAGTATAGCATTATTATCTATATTTAAGATTAATTGTACCCAGACAACGAAGGAGTTAATTACAAATTTATGAACTGCAGCAAGGCTAATTATATTGAGAAAATGGAACACTCAAGAAGATTTTCTTTTTTTTTAATATCATTTTATTGAAGTTTCACAATTAAAACAAACATTTATTATTGCTATTTCACATGAATTATTTCTTGAATCTTCCAAACTGATCTAGATTTCATTTCCAATATCTCTTAACATTGTTATATCCTTGTACTGCATTTTTCAGCTATTTTACTAACACTCAAGAAGATTTTCAAATAAAGGATTGGTATAAAGAAGTGTGGAAAATTGCGATCAATGATAAGTTAACATGTTGAATTAAAGTTAAAAAAGGAAAAAGGAAAAGGAACGACTTTGAAGCAATATGGAAAATATTTGTGGAAAAGGCTTTAACAGAAGAGGGAAGTGTCACACCTCCACAAGAATTACAATTTTGGAAAGCAGAGTAAGCTGGAATATAATTGGCTCTGGGAATGGGTTCACATTTAGGGTTAGGGTTTATGGTTAATAACAGGATCATATATAGTATTAGTAACAGGTTAAATATAGTTGAAAAGAATAGATTTAAGAACAAAATTACTACAGTAATAACGAGTACAAGGAGAGTGAGATTTAGATACCTGAAATAAAAATCTATAATCAATGTGATATATAATATGTTGAATAAGTATATGATGATAAAAGATCTGGAGAGAAATAGTAATGTAAGCTATTTGTGTTGTAATTTTTCTCTTTTTCACCTTTATGTTATTCACATGGTGTTTTTGTTTTATTCCGTTAAGTATTGTTCATTTTTCTTTATAATAAAATTTTTTTAAAAAAGAAGGCAGAATAGGAAACGCTTTGCTCTTGCTATTTTTAAGTTGTTAAACATTTAAATGACACAGACACGTGCATTAGATTGTATGCTTTTGATGGGGCTGGTTGTTCATTGCTTTTTTACTTTGTAAAGTGGCACGTAGACTGATGGCACTATATATAAATAAGGGATAACAATAATAATATATTTCTGCCTCATGAAAGGGTACAAGGTACTAGGCTGCACAATAGCTATGGAAATATCGCAGGGTAGGGAATCTTTAACAAACCGTAATTTTAGCCTATAAGTCACACCCTCCACTCCAATGGTGAAGTATTAGGGTAGGTCTAGTCCAAAACGTCGGAAGGAGCAAAGATTCTCCATCTCTGTTGTATTACAGGGAAATGTTAGGTACAGTTAGATCTGGTGCTAGATTTGGAATAACAGGCGAAGAGAAGTCAATATAGACGAAGCTGCTAATGACTAACACAAGCCTCATCGACTTCAGTAGCTCCCTTCTAAGCATGACATTTCCGCACTACACTCTTATAGCGCGATGATTCCACTTTCAACCTCCTCTGGAATCCTGGGGTTTGCAGTTTAGGGAGGGGCCGGCCCAGGATTCCATAGGATGTTTCAAGTGGAATAATCGCGCTATAACACTCTCGTGCGGAAATGGCCCTAATGGAGAGCCAACCCATTCAGTTTTAGGATAGTGGGCCCAAACCGCTCTGGGGTCCCCCAACCGGAGGAGAGGCGAGGCTCGCTTCAATCCTCTCCCGCCTGGCGTGCTAAGCGATTTAAAAGACCCCCTGCAACATTTGTTCTGCCAGTGACGTCAGCACCGGCCTCCCCCTCCAGGTCCGTCAGGCGCAAAGCAAAGCGCTTCCTCCGCATGCGCAGTCTTCTCAAGCACTCCTGCAGTTGCACATGCGCACTCGGAACGTCGAGTCCGGAGACCGCCTCACTGTGGCGGATGTCTGGAAGCGGTGGCGAGATGAGCGGCGGCGGCGGCTCTGGGAGCGCGACTCTGAGCCCAAATAAAACGAGCGAGTCTCCGGTTTCTGGTGGCGGTGGCAAGAAGCGGGATTCGCTGGCGTCGGGGTCTTCCCAGCCTATTTTAAAAGGCAAGCAGCGCGGACGTTGACGCGCTCTCCTCTCACGGCGCTCGGGTTAAGGCATTTGCGGGTAACTGACGTTGCGCATGCGCGTTAGCAGTCCGGCGTCAGGAGGTGCTCATGCGCTCTGGTGTCTCTCTGTAGTGGCCATTTCCGCACTGCACTCTTATAGCGCGATTATTCCACTTTCAACATCCTATGGAATCCTGGGGTTTGCAGTTTCGGGAGGGGCCGGCCGGCCCCTCCCGAAACTGCAAACCCCAGGATTCCATAGGATGTTGAAAGTGGAATAATCGCGCTATAAGAGTGCAGTGCGGAAATGGCCTGCTGGCGCAGCTTAGCCTTTTTCTCTCGGAAGTCAGCTTCACAGAGATCAGGGGGATTTATGCAGACATTCCCAAAATAAGAAAAGACGATCATGCATCTTTTAAAACCTCGGTCTGACAGTGCTATTAAGTATGTACCGTGCCTGAATATACTGCATTGCAAGTTTGATGCCAGAAAATGTGTATCTAATATTACACCTAATTTTACACCGGGGATTATGGGCGCAATCTGCCTCACGCACAAGGATTTTGTTGTTGTTAAAGTTGTAGTTCTCTGCCACTTTTCTCCCCTAACCTGAAGGTAGCATACCTGGCTGTGTTTTCCATATATAAGCCTCTAGCTTGTGTGTAAGGAAATCCTAGGATTGACATAAATTGACAGGCGCCTTGAAGATGTGTACATACAATAGCAATATAGCAATAGCATTTATTTCTATACCGCTTATCAACTGAGTGTTATCTAAGCGGTTTACAATGTATTTTAGCGAATTGCCCCCAACAAGCTGGGTACTCATTTTACCGACCTGCGGAAGGATGGAAGGCTGAGTCAACCTTGGAGCCCAGCAGGATCGAACTCACAACCTTGTGGCTTGCAGTACTGGCATTTAACCACTGCGCCACCAGGGCGCACACACAAAACAGATTACAGTAGTTAGAGAAAGTGACTCAATCAAGTGACCCAGTGACTGACATAGCTGAGTAGAGACCTGGATGTGGTTCTCCCAAATCACAAGCCAACACTAATCACTAAGCAACCTTACCTGCTTTGTGCAAAGGGTACATACACACACCTATTTCTGCCATCAATTTTCCTCCTGTAGTGCAGTCCTCTGCATGCTTAGCTCACAACGGAGTAGGGCCCATTAACTTATTTCCGAGTTGTCCTACAGCGAATTCTCATTCATATTCCACCGACTACACCTCTGTAGAGAGATCCTCACTCCCCTCAGTTTTGCTCATAGCTTTTTTATAATGCAATGGCATTAGAAAAAAAAAGGAAGGAGTAAGCAAGCCAACCCAGAAACAAGACGAGATAGAAAAGGAAAATCAGCACAGAGAATGGAGGAGGAAGAGGGCAAAGAAATGGTGGACTAGGAGAAGCAGTAAAAAAAGCAGAAACACATAGCAGAAATCCTTGGAAATGGTGTGGGGTGTTTTTAAGAAATTAAACACCATTAGATCCAAGAGCAACCCTATTGGATCCCCTGTGGGGCTGTTTTTGTGGCCTCTGAGATGTTAAAAAAAACTTGCCTTTTTTTCTCAATTTTTTTTCTCCAGGTTGCCCAAAAATTATCTCTAGGGGGCATAGAGGGCATTTCCACATGTTTGGAGCCCCCTTAGGCCCCCAGTGGTCAAAATGAAATTTTGTGGGAGGGATTCAAAAATGATGGGGGGGTCAAAATGTTGTCTGGGGCTCAGCAAGCCACAAAACATGTCCACATGTCCCGTACAGGATGTTTGGGAGCTGCTTTTTTTTCCCTTCGGTTGTTGATGTGCCCTTTAAGTTCTCCTGGAGGGCAAATGCGGCCCCTTAGTTTTCCACATGTTCTTGTGCTTGGCAAGGGGAGGGAATAATGGTCACCTGTATCCCAAGATATAGACATAGCAGCACAGCCTGATATCCACCATTGAAGCATTTTTTTTCTTTCACATTCCTGAAACACACAGAGAGGAAACTTGGTGAGTTGCAGACAAGAGAGATGTGCATAGCAGCAGGCATGGAAATAGGAAAGGACAGATCTCACAGTGCTACAGAAGTGACTTTCATTTGGTGGTGCTGGATGTTGGGGAAATAACATTGAGAGTGGGAATTATGGTTGGGTGGCACAGCTCCTCCTCCCCTTACAAAGAAAGTGCCAGTGACTGTCAACCCAAAGGAAATATTGAGAGTGAGATTTTAGCTCAGTGTTGCAGGTTGCCCAGTTCAGGTTTCATCACACCCAACCCTGATCACACAGTTACAATTCCAAAAACGATGATGTTATAAGAAGTTTACATATGGGTGGCAGAGAGTGAAAGAGAGGAAGAGAGTTGGCTGATCAAAGAATTGAGTAATAGTAACGTGGGATTTATTTATTTCAAAACATCTTATAGTGCCTGTTTTATAACTCATCAGAGTAGGTAATGATACAAAAAATCCAAATTCAAATATAAAACAGTAACCATGCTGTTTATTAATCTCAGTGTACAAGCCATATTCACCAAAAGCTATTTTAAAAAGATAAGTCTCTCAAGTAATGTTCTGTCTACCAATCTGATTCTGGCTGTCTATTTAGAAGTTTTTTTTTTTTTAAGTTTGTTGGTGTTACTACTATCTAGCAAAGTTATATGCCGGTCCTTCATAGTTAAAAGCATATATGAATGTTTGCCTACTTCTGTGATGCAGAAAGCATTTTTAAGTAACACAGCCAATCATCCTAAAACAAACAGTAATTTTACAATGACCTTGGGAACACAAGTCTACCATAAAAGAACACCTCCAAGAAAAACTCCTCCCTACCATCATCTTGGATGCAATTTCATCCTTACAAGTGCTCTGAAATTGGGAGAGGAAGAAGGAGCTGGACTGGGGAAGGAGGAGATGAAAAGAAAAGGGGACAGCAATATTGGAAAGATATGGCCCGCTCTGATTTCTTGCCAGTCCTCAGCAATGCTTAAACATTTTTAACATATTCTTGTTTATCATTAATGTGCCTTATGACTTTTCTTTTAGATGTTGGAGAAATATATTCCCGACTTCTGGATCATAGACCAGTTATTCAAGGGGAAATTCGTTATTTCATTAAAGAATTTGAAGTAGGTTTGATATTTAACTGTTTTCAATAATTTACCTTGGAAACAGGGAAGAAGACAGCTCTGAACTTTCAATGAATTAAATGAAACAACATTTCATGAGAGCTATTATTTATTCTAAAGTCACTGAGTAAATGTGTAAAAAAGTAGGCCAACATTCTAAACATATAGCACCAGCAGACTTTGCTTCAGAAAAGAAAAGTTCAGTTTTGGAGTATTTGCATTGTTTTGGAATCTGATTCTTGAAAATGCCAGATCTTCCAAAAAAATAAGAATCACACTTTGAGAATTTTATGTTTGCGTTCTGGCAACTGGTTCATATGTTTGCCTTCTGGCAACTGCATACCTCTGCAGCTCAGAATATTTTCTTGTCTGCCTGAAGTAATGTAACATCTTTGAAATAACCACGCATGTAACAAAACAGTAATTGTAGAATCAGTACACAGAATTATAATGCTGAATACATTTGCCACAAGATGGCAGCAAAACCTTGACAAGGTTAGGAAGAAGGCTGTGCAGGACCTGGTTCTAGTAATCATTCTCTCCTGTCAAGACAGAGATTAGTGACAATATAAAATGAATGTGCTTGACTACATTTGAAGCATTAACATGCAATCCTGTACATGTTTACTTAGAAATTCAGTGAGATTTACAAGGAAGTGTGTATGGCAGAGGTGGGCAAAGTGCAGCCCATACATCCCCCTGCCATTTAAACTTTTATTGGATAGTGCCCCCAAAAACACCCACTAATATTTTTGCCCCCACATCTTCTCCACGGCCCTCTTACATACTCCTCAAATCAGCCAAAAAATATGCTGAAAATGACATCAGAATTGATGTAACATCTTTGCCTATTGCGGCCCATAATGGGCATGGGGCCAGAAATGGCCCCATCCCTTCAGCAGTTGCCTGGTTCTGATATACAGGATCACAGCCAAAGTGAGCAAGACCGAGAAATAATATGCTATTTAACAGTCCAGTCTTATATATATGTCTGCTCAGAAGTATGCCTCAGTGAGTTTAGTGAGGCCTATTTCCAGGTAAGTAGAAACAAAAGGGATATAAAACTTTGTTGGCCCTGAAGGACACATCTGTGTCAGCTGTGGGCTGTGCATGCATCCACCTGTGTATGATCCCACTCAAGATCATGGGTGGGGGTTGTGTGATTGCTTCCAGGTTGCTGCTGAAGTGACCCTGATTAGGATCACTGCTTCCTTTCTCCCCTTCGTGTGGTGGAAACAGCAGTCATAACTACTTCTGTCTGACTGGAGGCAGAAAGAGTCTTTAGCTTCCTTCCACACCCAGCAGCTCTAATTAGCGTCACGGCTTCTGCACTGCCAGTAGTGGTGTAGAAGTGATGATTCTGGTTGCTCTAGTCAGAGTGAGGTATATGCCTGGTGGGCTGTATATTGGCTGTGGATTATATACCAGAAAATAAGACTGAAGGCTAACATTTTTAAGGGATGGTTGGGCTGGCTCTTTTCTGCATGTCTGCAAATAAGTAAGACTTGGTAGAATATTCAGAATTTCCCCTCCCCTTTTTAAATTTTTCTAATAGGAAAAACGTGGTCTCCGAGAAGTACGGGTTCTTGAAAACTTAAAGAGCACTGTTTTTGAGGCAAATGATCAAACTCTGCCAAAGTGTGAACAAATAATGCATGGAAATCTAAATGAAGCCCTCAGGAGATGTAAGCTTGAAGTTATTTGTCTTGTTCTGTGCCTTTTGCCTTGAAAGAGTTTTTTCACATATTCTTTGTGTTTTCAGATAGCTGCTCTGTTTGTTGTTGTGTGCCTTCGAGTCAGTTCTGACCTTTGGTGGCCTTAAGGGTTTTCTTGGCAAGACTTGTTCAGAGGGGGGTTGCCTTTGCCTTCCTCTGAAACTGAGAGAGTGTTATTTGTGCAAGGTCAGCCAGTGGGTTTCCATGGCCAAGTGAAGATTGAACCCTGTTCTCCAGAGTTGTAGTCCTACACTCAAAGCACTACACCATGAAGGCTTTAGGTGCTCTCTAGTCCATTTGTCATTGGTGGGGTAATTTCCAGCAGCTGGTCACCCAACCTAGCAATATGTAGCATGCCCAACATCTGAGATTCAGTCTCACCACCATGATTTGACCATTACAAAATATCATACAAAATTAACACTATTCCATTCTTTGCACTGACAACAGCCCCTACTTCACAATGTAGTGCAGTGTTTAACAATATATTTCTTTCCCTCTTGCACCCATATAGTAAAATAAAGGGAAATAAGCATTTTACCCCATAGAATGGAACAATGAACAGTAATGTACATCAGCAAGTACTGGCTTGACTCTTTCTGGTTCAGTCTTCTCATGTTGTTGTTTTTGCTAATGAATAATCAATAACTTAAGGTAGCATAGAAATCAGATAGCAGATCTCCTAATTTCCTCCCCAGTAATTTGGAAATGCTGGTCAAAATCAAAGCACTATGCTATGCTTCACCTCCCCATCTGACCCCTGAAACCCTCCTTAAAAACCAGTCACCTGTCCCAATTGATTGAGATCTATACACTGCAGGATTATGTGACCAGCTTCCTTCCATCAACTAGTGATGCTGTGAGGAGCATAAGCAGGAACCCCTGTGAGGTCCTGTTCCAACTCTTCATTACAGGCACTGCTTGCTGGTGAGAGAAGGCTGGCCGTGTCATCCTGCAGTAACCTTCTTGTGATCAGCACAGTCCTCTATCACACAGGGTGTCTAACTGGCTTTGAAGGTAGGTTTCAGAATCATTTTCAATTGTAGCAATTATGACATCACGACTGACTAAAAAGATGCCAGCTGTTACCTTTCTTTGGACCATAGCTACCAGATTGACTTGTGGTTGTACTGGCTATGGCATTCTAGGAATTGTCATCTTTAAAATTAAAAAAAAAAAGGTTTCCAGGCTCTGCTTTCCATGGACATCATTTCATCTTCAGTGTTATCTATCCCATTCAGCACTAGATTTCACCACTGCAAACTTAAAATGATTGACTATGTCTTTTCTCTTGAAATTAACAGAGGATCGTGCTATCAGTATTTGCTCAACATGGTGCTCTATGTTACCTTCAATATCAGGTACTGCACCTCTGAGTACTCCTTTCTGGGGAGCACAAGCACAAGGGTCTTACCATCCTCATGTCCTTCATATGGGTTTTTCATAAGAAACTGGTTGTCCATAATGGGAGGCTGGATGCTAGACTAGGCTTTTGGGTCTAAATTGGCAGGATTCTTCTTATGTTGTCAATGTGTTTCTTGTTGCTTTTACTTTATTACTTCTCACCTTCCAAGAAGGCAATGAAAATTGGCTTTGTTCTGCACGTGCTTTAAGGGGATCCATTTTTTTTATCTGTAATAATAAAAGAATACCTGCACTGGGTCTGTCTGTGGCACCCATAATTCACTGGAATATGAGGACACCTCAAAATCTGACTGTGTGTTTAGTTGTTATCCAAATAGGGATGCTGTGTTTCAAGTAAAATTTTAAAAGATGGGGGTCACTAGAAGCAAAAAAAGGACTGTCAGCCTCTTTCATCCTCATGCTCACGGCATCATTCTAATAGAACCTACCTCTTCTCACTCTCTTGCTATCTGTATGCAAATTTACTGTATTCTAGAGGATGTTGTGCCAGAGGCTTCAGAAAAGTGGGGATAGGGACAGGAGGCTCCATCTACCCTTTTTGGGATATTAGGCGCAGACTTGGGCAGCACCAGTATAGTTCAACTAGAAGACAGGAAGTAGCTGTCTGAGGAACTGGTATGAAGATTTCTGAGGCAGGGAGAAAAGTGGGGAGGAAAAAAATAGGAGAGAGCTAAAACATTTCTGCTTGGTGAGGTAAAAACTGGGTTGGAAAATGTTAATGGGCTCTCTTAGGTGGTAATAATAATAATAATAATAATAATAATAATAATAATTTTTATCCTGCCTCTCCCAATGGATTGAGGCGGCATTACAACAATATATAAATACATTAAAACATTAAAACGTACCCCATCCTCCCCACCCACCCACCCTTCTAACCCCCTAAACATATTAACTATTAAAAACAATTAAAACAAGATTAAAAACAAGAGGACAGTTGATGAGAGGCGGTGGAACACTAGTCTGGGAAGGCCTGTCGGAAGAGGACAGTCTTGACTGCCTTTTTAAAGCAGTCAAGACTGGTAATATGCCGGGTCTCCTCCGGCAGGCCATTCCATAGTTTGGGAGCGATAGAAGAAAAGGTCCTCTGGGTAACTGCAGCCAACCTAGTTCTGACTGGCTGCAGTAAATTCCTCCCAGAGGACCTTAGTGTGCGGGCCGATTATATGGGACTGCTGATAAGATTCCTGGGGCAGGATGGTGGGGGAATGGAGAACCAGAAGACCAGGGGCTGCATTGGTTGCTTTTGAATTGTTGAGAACACACTGAGTGTACTTCTGCTAGTAATAGTAATGCATATACTTCTCTGGGTGGACAGAGAATTTTTAATGTAAGTTTTAATTAATTGTCCAATAATCCTTTTTTTTTTTTTTTTTGTAAAACAGGCATCAGGTAGCACTTGCAGTATACTATGTATTATTATAAATCACATGTCAAAAGAAATAAAAATGCAAGTGCAAGGATATATTCAGCATGCATTTTCCTTATTGTGTTCATTGTAGAAGAAAGCTGCTTTTTAATCTAAAACACAACTGCTCTTTTTGGCAGTAGGGATGTTCCCATGAACACATCAAGAAAAATATATATAGTTTCCAACTTTCCTCCTCATGAACATTAACATTTGTTGTTGTGTACCTTCAAGTCATTTCAACTTACGGGGCCCCCAAGGTAAACCTGTCATGAGGTTTTCTGGGGGCTGAGATTGTGTGACACACCGACGGTCATCCGGTGGGTTTCTGTGGCTGAGTTAGGAATCAAACCCTGGACTCCAGGGTTGTAGTCCAATGCTCAAACCACTACAGTATCCTGGCTCTCATTAACATTTACCTGTACATTTTGATTGAAGCTAGTAATGGTTGGATATGTCAAGTGCTCCATGAATTCAGATTATAACTGTTAGGAATTTGTGGCTGGGAAGTAGCAAGGTTCAATCTAGATGAGAAGATGAATATCCAGAAAAGATTACCTTTCTGTGAATATTCATCCAAACTTGTGAGAGACTCTATCCATCATTAGGTCCGTATGTTGAACCTGTTGAAATGCAGGAGGTCGCTGTGGGTATTTTGTGACCCTGTATTTTTACTGCGACATAGTTTTCCTCAGTGTTCTGCATAGACCCATGTATCTATCACTGACAAACAGAAACAATGTTCTGTGAAATTAGTGCAAAAGGTGTGTAAAGATGGAGAATTCAGCTTTTTTGGGGTCAAAATTTAAATTACTTTGATGCAGAATGTTGATCTTTTCTGAAGATGTACCACACATTCCTGTTATCTTAAGACCTACACTAATTCAAACATCTTTTTTTTAACCTTAAGATTGTCTTTATTTTTACTTGACGACTTTTGTAGATGTAAGAAAATGCAAGTAATTGAAAAGTGAATATTGTTGCAGTTCTTGTGGCTGAAGAGTCGATATAAATACTCTAAATAAGTTTCTATATGTCTTTTATATATTTGTTGTCTTATATTCATTTTGACAAAGGATAGTCTTCCTGAGATCAGAGTACTCCTGTAGTTGAAATCAACACTACTTTACATAGTGAATTGAATTGCACGTAGACTTATGTTAGTCACATATTAATCCCATTAAAATCAATAGGAGGTGGCACAGTTATGACTGGCTCGTTCTGTTGATTTCATTGAGATTAAGGTTATAAACGTTAGGAAGAACTTCTGACAGTCAGAACAGTTTAACTGGAATACACTGCTTCAGAGTGAGATGGAGTCTCCTTTGGAGGATTTTAAACAGAGGCTGAATGTCCATTTGTCAGAAATGCTTTGATGGTGTATTCCTGTTGGCAGGGATTTGGACAGTGGCCGTTTGGTCTCTTCCAGCCCTGTGATTCTATGTTTCTATGATTAAAATAGACCTGGTTAGTGCTTGGATGGGAGACTGCCAATGAATATGAGGTGTTGTAGGCTATATTTCAGAGGAAAGAACAGGCAAAACCACCTCTGAGTATTCCTTGCCAAAGAAAATCCTACAGTTTGTATTTCATGGGGTCCCAGTAAACCAACAGGCAACCTGAAGGAATGTACACACACAATGTAGCCTGGGTCCAAACTGATGTAATTACTCTTGGTAGAAATGTATGTGTATTAGAATAAAAATGTTCATTGAAACATTGCGGCCTATGTGTTTCAGTACAGATAGCGAATGAAATGATCAACAGACTTCAGCAGAAAGAGCAAGAAGAAAGACAGGTAAAGCTTAATATAATAACTTTATAAAATAAGGAACATGCAATGCACTGTCTAACCTTCAAGGTATTCTAGTAATATTTTATACAGTTTTTGTCTTACAGGAAAACACTGTGACTTCAAAATTATTCGCCATATCTCTATTCTTTCATTTCCTGTGCCTACAATTAGTGTTGTTATGCTATATTAAATGGGATCTTGTTGTTCTTTAAATCTTTTGCAAGATAGAATAGTGTTCTCAGCAAATCATCTAATAGAAAAAACAGTTATGAACCAGTAAAAGGATGCTTCTTTCTGTGCTCAAGAAGATGCAGTGGCTGGATGCCTTGGAAGCAACGCACAATTTTTGTCTAGAGATACACTGTTAAATTTATAAATCCAAGCCATACATTGACTTTTTCCACACTTTTTTGATATAGTTTTACACATAGCTGTTTGGGAACAGCTGCCACGATAAAGCCACAATTAACAAGCATGTTCAGAAATGCTGTAAAAATAATGTAGTTACTAGATCCATTTACATTTTCTCTCAGTATGGAAAGTTTTCCTTAGAATTTCCTTCACAGCTAGAGAAAAGGGAAAGAGATGGTTAAAGAAACCCAAATCCCTATTTTGTGTGGAACAAAAAATACCCAACAGAATGGAAATGTAAATCTTTCCTGGTCACTTGAAAACAGTGAACACATTATGAATATGGCTTATTGAAATGGAAGTGTTTCATACTTGTGGATGTTATTTAATGAAAGGCCATATTATAAGAGCATGTGACTCACTGGAATCTCTCACATGGCTGCACATTGCTTGTTTGTAATACAGATATTCTAAAACCTCAGGATTAGGAAAAACTGTGCAAGAAGTTAATTCTCCATATTACCACTGTACTTCACTATTAAGAATGGGCAACCCATACAGCTTTTTGAGCTGTAATAGAGATTGCTTGTATGTAGGTTGGTGCTACACTTAAGAGATTTTATTTCGATATCTGTATGATTAATAATAGCAAAATACTGCTAGACATATTGTGGATGTAAAATTCCTTATCCCCTAAACTTGGCAAAAAAAATTGGCAGTGAACTGCAGGCTTATGCATTTTGTTTTGTCCCTGTTTCATGCATTAACTCCCTGTTCCCTCTTCTTTCTGGAGCTAAGCATGGTGCAGTTTTACATCTGCATCAATATTAATGCTAACCTTCATTACCTTCACAGTCATCTGTAAACCCACTTCATACTTGATACTCTGGTGGCAACCTCTAGTTTGACTGTAATCACAACTAAAGCTACGTCTTATATGCACATAACTTCATCTGGTTAGAAAGCAGATTTTCAGCTGTGGATTAGATTGACAGTCGGTTTTGGTAGGTAATGGAACCTGAAGTATAAGAAGTATAAAGTGTGAATTTTCTACATGCAAAGATGCAGATAGCCCAATTAAGATATCTTGATGCAATGTTTATTTAAGAAGAAGAGGTAATGTGATTCCATTATCACACTTTGCCAGTTAGGTCCTCGACATAGCTATTTCTTGACAGTGAGTAAATTACAAAAGTAGTACCAAAAGTCTTTAGTTAATTGCCCAGGGGAGAATTCCCTTCTGATTTCTCTTGTCATGTCTTGATTAGTCTGCCCAGGGGAGATTTCCTTGTGGTGCAAGTTTCAGGATATTTACTTATTATTATGCCAAGACATATTTTATTCATGTATTTATTCTGTTTTTTATAGTCATTGTTTGAAGAGTACAAGATATCCCCATGTGGAAAATGTTACATTATTCACATAAGTGACAGGTTCTTCATCTCTCTCTGATATGGGATTATAGGGAGATTTTAGTTTTGGTTAGTACCAATAAACACAGAACCATGTGTCACAAATCACAGAGCTGCATCCTTTTCTCTTTGCTATGTCCCTTTCATTGTGTGCTTCTTTATGGCTTAATTGGCAAAAAAAAAAAAAAAAACCCTGTTGATTTTTTGAGTTAGAGTCAGTTTTAGTTTACTTAACAGATTTCCCTTCCAACCTGTGTGCCACCCTGGGAAAGCCAATTTTTTTTTTTCACTGATGGCTTTCCTTCATATATGTGCGTCATTGGTCAGCTTTTTTTTTCTATTAACAAGACAGACCTATGTTTTTGCTGCCCTGCTCAATTCTAAATGGTGCATGTCTAAGATGGAAAATGGCAAACACGACATACAGGATTTTTATGATCCAAAGTAGCTTTTAAAATAATTTTTAAAAGTGTGCTGGTCAAAATGAAGAGTGGTGGTTGCAATACATCTTATGTATTTTGCTAAAGTTAACTGTTTAGACTGGTTAGAGAGAACTGTTAAATGGAGAAGGCATTGCTTGTTCCATTTTCAAGTAAATTTTTAATGTTGCCAGTCCAACATTAAAAAAAGCCAAGCACTTACTATGTCTGTGTTGGTTTTTAGTTTATTATTTGTTTCTGTTTTTTTGAACAAGTGACCAAAATTATGATTAAACTGATTGTGGTTAATTGATTTACTTAAATTGTCAACATACTGTGCCTTCTTCTGCAAGAGCTTACAAATAACTTACCCACAAAACTATAGAATACTATGCTCAATAACAACAGTGCCTAAACACAAACAGAAAGGAGCTTGAACGGGATCATTTTTCAAACAGCAGTTTTCTAAGTAAATAAGACATTTTGTAAGAGCAGGCTAAAACAATTACTAGATGAAATTGTTTTGATCTTTTTAGACAATGGAAACCCTGTCAGCAGAATACTTGACAGTAGGCAAATTGCTGTTGAATCTTGGCTGCAATAGTTTTCAAAGCATGAGTGAAGCAGAAAGAAGGTTATCTCAGAGAAGTTTCATGAGACTAACACTGTAAAATTCTTAGTTGCAAGTAGGCTTGCAAGTTGTCTCTCAAACCAGCATGTGCTTCTTGTTTGTTTTCTTCTTACAAAACCTGCTCCACTAAGCTCTACGTGCATACATATAGAGACACACATATAGCAGTTGGGATAAAACTTAAAGGAAATTCCAAAAGGGGCAAAACAGTTTTTGGATGTTTGTTTTTGTCATGCAAAAGGCCCCATTATGATCAAGTCTGAGAGGCCCTGCTGATTTTCTTTCTCATCCTATTAATTGGATCAAAAATCTTGCCCGATAAACTACTTGTCAGTGTCTAGAAAATACATTCATAATTTCCCTTTTCTTCTCAGCTGCAGACAGAGAAGCTAGTGGCTGATGAAACACAACGCAGAGCACTGTGGGAGGAATTTATGAAGGAACAACACAGCTTAAAAGCAATTGTGGATGAAGAGCACACAAAAGCAATGGAGCGCCTTAAAGAACAATATGCCACAATGGAAAAGGACCTAGCCAAACATACTCTTTGAAAAACTCATTCACAGTGAGAATGATCCTTATTTACAGTATTCTTATCTTGTTTTCAAAATATTCAAATATTTTCCCTTTTCTAAGTGGCTGGAATTCAGTCAGATACTCAGTCACGTAGGGATGTGGGGGCGATTCACCCCAGGAAGCAATGTTTTTAGGGCATCCCAGCCCATAGCCACACCCCCGCACTCCCTGGCCATGCCCCCGTGCACTGCAGCCATGCCCCTGCATACAGTGGCCACGCCCCTCCTGGCATAGACCCACCCCCCTCCACAGAGTCCAAACTCCGCCACTAAATATACCAGGAAGAGCAAAACACCCGAGTAGCAACTATAATTTGTATCTAGCACTGAATAATCATATTTGGTGTAATATTTTTAAACCTCACAGTATCCAGGAGCAGAAATACTGCTCTTCTGCAGCAAACTAGACTAGCTCCAATGTCTGATCTTTTACACGCATCTTATTTTTCATGCAGGCCATTCAACTAACTTTCTTATTATTTGCAGAAGTATTGTGCCTGTCTAATCACTCAAAGCTGTGGAAATACAATGCTCTGAAGTTTATGGACAAATTCTTGGTACCAGTAAATTCATCAGCTGAAATGTCCTGTTGAAGAAGGAATCATTCTTAAGCCTATTTTGATAAAATAGGATCATGAAAATGGATGTTCTCCTAGCATATTTCTCAAATACTTTTCTAGTATCCAATATGTATTTGTCCTGCTGGTGGTTCACCATACAAGAAAAACAGACTTCATTGGCTTGTGTTGTGTAAATTTCATTGGGCACTTTGCCTGAACTTTTATCTGTAATGTTACATGGGGGTGACCTACTTTTTGTTACTGTGGCAGATTGAATAACTGTCATTTGAAATGAAAAACTTCACATATCAGAAACACATGGTATTATGGAGCATGACCAGTTCCAGTCTTCACTGAGATTAATCAGAGATTACTGAGATTCACTGAGATTAACAGAAGAAAGTTTCTTGATTAGTTGTTTGTAACTTAACTTTTTTTTTTAAATGCATTAATGGCAGGATGAAAGCTGAGGCAGGTTAACTAAGGGACAGGAAAATTTTCACAGCTAGGCAGAATGTAAATAGGAGCATGTAAAACAAAATTACTCATCTGTGTTGCGACTGCAAAAGGCTAACAATGGTTGTCTGTATGAATTGTATGGCTTAGCGTCAAGGCTCCATCCTGGCAGCCTGTTGATAATATGATTAAAGTGAGCAGAGGAGATGGAATAAGTATTTGTGATTTCTTTCAATAACACTGAACTTCTGCCAAGCTGCTCTGTGCGCTACCGTAAGAGCTGACAGCTTCATCAATCATCATCAGGTACCCGGACTGAAAAGAGCACTTGCCAACACTGAGGCATGCTGGAATGTTGTTAATTCTCTTGTGGATTTGAAAAAAAAATAGATGACTTAAAAACATCTCACACACTAGAAAAAAAGAAAAAATAACATCTAATGAAATCCCTATTCAATGCAAAGCGGTCTTTCAAATGGCTATAAAAACCTGCCAATATATGCATGTATTAGTAGGACAGTAAATTAAAAGTGTGCTTTTTTTTTCAACAAAAATATCTTTCAAACAGTTTGGAGCAGGAGTGAGGAAACTGACTCCCAGAAGGATCTTTGATTATAAAATTCCATCATCTTTGACCATTCGCCATGGTGACCAGTGCTAATGGAGAATAGGAATCCAACATCTAGAAGGCCACAGATTCTCTACTTGCTGTTTAGAAGGTTGCTCTTGGTCAAAGTGTGTTAGTCTTCAAAGTAAATATCACGTGCTCTATTTATAATAGAATTTGTCTAATAGTCTAATAATAATAGTCTAATGAAATGAACTGAAGGCACAGTGCCCCACCAGTGTGGCCCTTCCATAGGTTTATAGCTCTGGGGGAGGGTTATGAGGAATTCCATAATCAGCCATGGGAGCTTCGTTTCTCAGATGACAGAGCTGCCAGCACTCACCGTTTAGACATGACAATTTCTGTCCCCTTGCGTCTCTGCTTCACAGCTTGATAACTTCCGTTTTTGACCCCTCCTTGCCTGCTGCTGACAACTCACAGTCCCTCTTGAGACTGACATACTCCCTTTAACTAAGCATGCTTTTTGGCCTCTTCTTTCTTCAACTTAATGCCTCCCATCACTTATTTCCTGCTTTTCTTTTTATTCCATTTTCTACTCTGCCCTGTGCCCTTCAGCCACTGTAACTCTCATGTGACTAGTCTGCTTACTTTTACTTTTCTTGCCAATGGTGTATACCTTTTCCCATTCTTTGTTCCTGTGAGCTTTTAAAATATTACTGTGTTCTCTTGTCTGTCCTTTCATCGAGCCTCTTCTCTGCTCTGGCTTTCATTTTCAAGCCTCTTTTTCTCCTAGCTTTCAAGTTCTTGTTATCAGGGGAAAAAATGTTATTCCATCCATTCTGGTTATTTAAAAGTCTCATTCGTTTGTTAAAATCATGTATGTTTAGTTATCTTTTGCTTTTAAAAAATGTTCCTTTTAATTTTGCACTTCCTTCCACCTGTGTTGTCCATCTGGTTGACAAGAAACTTATCATACATTCAACTACCACTGCAAGGATTCAGACCTGGCACATTTCAAATAGATAGAAAAAACAGATTCAAGCTTATAGCCAAGGTAGTGGGAGAGCAGGGGGTGTAGGAACCAGTGGTGCTACAAGCATTGAAAGCAAGAAACTTCTTAGGTCGAGGGATGCAGGTAAGATCTTTCACTCTGGCTTATGTGAGCAGCAGTCCATGCCAAGTATTGTCCTAAAACACACATTTAATTAAAAGCTCCCCCAGGACCATACCACCATGTTAACTTCCATATGACTTCTTTTGGCTGTAAGAAAAATGGAAATAAAGAATAGAAGGCAGATTTCAGCTTCACTTTTTCTGGAATTTGTTTTATAGCAAAATGGGGCCTAATTATTACAAAATGAACACATGCCTCTTATTCACAGGCTGAATGCTCTGTCCCTCCCTCTTGAACTTCCTGCACCTTAGCTTCTATATTTCTAAAATCTCTTAATAATGTTAATCTACCTCATGACACTAAGGTCTTCTGTGCAAGCTAGATTAACTGATCTCTAACAAAACTGTTTTTGTGAACTGTTGTTGGCAGTTCTATCCCTCATTAGTTAAAATGTCAGTCTTCTGTGACTTCACAGCTGCTCAGTTGCCTTTGCTAGAAAGACTGGCACAGAATCTCACTGCATTTTACAGTATTTATATTCAAATAGGAAATCCTTTCTGCTCCCTGTTTTTATGTGGCAGTATTTTTGTAAGCAGATATACTGTTAAATGGGAATTTCCCAAAGAGCCAAGAACTTTCAAAATAGATCAGAATTAATTAACTGCCAGTGGTTGGTAATATTTCTTAAATAAATAAAAAAAAACCTCTAAGAGACCAACTGTCTCAATCCAACCTTGAGTTCTTTGAACTAAACAATTTTGTGTAATTTCCAGGTATGTTTAATATTGTATCCTAGAATGTGTATCATTTGATTTTTAAAAATAATAGATCCTCAGTGTCCATGGAGGGTGGTATTTTTGAGGTGGTCTTCTGATTTCAGGAGAAGGACAGAAGGTTAGGGACAGAGTTGGACTGAAGTCCTGCTTTGCCGTAGAGTATTCAATTGGTTTGAGGCATATCTGTAGCAGTGATCAGATGCTTCTCTATATGAATAAATGGAGCCAGGGATTTGCGCTTCAGCCCTTTCTTTTCCACACCTGACCTTCCCATGTTGCCAAGAAATGCTTGGAATGGAACTGCAACCATGTTGAGTTGAATGCAATTAAAGAGCTCCATGCAGTTTGAAATCCTGATATGGCAGCCCTCCCAGTCACCTGCAGTTTCTGTGGCTACAGTCATTTCAAGGTGGTTCTCACCATCCCTGCTGACAACAGGTAGGTGGTAGTGGAGGATGCTGGGCTAGCTGGATATGTTCCTGGCTCGCACTGAATAAGGCACCTATCTGTCAGTTGGGTTTCTCATCCAAAATTTGTAACACTGACTGCTCTACCTACATACCTGCCATGCCTTTAATGAAGACAAACAAGGCATGTAATATTTTTTTTCTGCCAGTGTGATTAATTTTGAAATAAATATCTAAAATTTTAGAGTTTTTTAATAGTAAGTACATAGGTTGGAATTTTTAAAACTCTGCGGCCCATATCTTTAATAAAAAGTGTATGTTCTTGTACAAATGATTTGTTGTTCTTGTCAGTACTGAAATATTTAAAAGAGTTTATGTATTCTATCAAGTCTACAAAAATATAATAAACATTCATAGTATTGTTACACTGAGTGAATTCCAAGATAACTGAAAACTTCACAGTCTGGACCAACATGCCTGACTACAGCTTCAAGGATACAGTAGGAAATGTTGTATTCTGTACTGTATAGAAGTCATTGCCCCAGTATTCTGTGAATTGTATGATCACACGCTATAATACTCACACACATAGACCAGTCATATTCTAAGCAATGGTGAAGAAACATGAAATATATGAATGGTCATACCATCAGCAAAATTTGTATCAAGGATAGTGAGTATTTATGCTTTTATATAAATAAAGTAAATGTCATTTGCACTTTTTTGCTTTCTAGAAATAGTTTCTTCATACTAGACAAATACAAAAGGTAATTTAAAATGTTAATTTTCAGACAGTTATTCAGCATTTTAGCTGATAGGTGAGACCTGTGACAATAGAGTGTTTCTTTTCAGTGGTTTTCAGCCAGCTAATCAGCCAGCAATGCCCTGTTCCAAGATTCTCTACTTCCAGCTGCTCTGGTATTCCAAGTGTTTAATCCCTAATAAACACTTAATACTCTATGGCAACTGAGCAAATCCAGTCCCCATGTTTGGAGTTTTTCTTTGGTGCCTTTAAGGTTTTGGGTTTTTTAAGATTGCTTGGTTGGTTTTGTGTGTCGCACCTTGGATTTCTTCCAACACCCTAATACCTCCCTCTTCTTTCTTAATGTCCCCACCTCTCATGCCATTAGAACTTATGATTTCATAGAGACTTGCACTGGTTATGTGAAGGAAAAACTTTTTCTTGTCCTGTTATTAAAGAGATACAAAGGAATTGCTTAGCACCTTTGAAACTAATAGAAAAAAAGTAATTTGTAACATGAAGTTTCATGGATTACAGTTTGCTTCATCAGATGCTGTAGTTCATGTAACCTTATGCTAGTAATTTCTTTTTTTCACTGAGATGCTACAGAATTTATTTATATTGTATTATGTGGAACTAACATTGGATCTTTCTCCAGTTATTGTTGTCTTAACAATTTATCCCCAAAAGGCAGGGAAATAATGAAGGAAACAGTAAATCATGATATGTCTGATAATAAAAAGGCCACAATGCAGTTGTTTCATTTTTTACACACCAGCAGGTGTCAGTATGCACATTTAGGGTAGTGTGTAGATGTGGTGTGTACCTACTTGCATGCCTACCAATTCTTAATAGTGCAGCCTTCAAATATTACTTAGAAGTAAGTGCCACTGATTTCATCCTTCTTTTAATCTTATCTTTGTTTCATCTGTTTTTCCTCAAAACAACCTAGGGAAGGCCAAACTTGCCTGTCAGTTATATTAATTGAGAGCAAGTACAGACAAGCTTTCTCGGCCCTGAGCAATAGCCATTAGGGAAGAAAAATGTGAAAAGTTTGGTTTGTTGATTCTGAACACTAGGAGATTTCAATTACCCAGATATATGCTGGCAGTCAAACTCTGCCAAGACAGCAAGGTCCAGCAAGTTTCTTGCTTGTCTTGCAGACAACTTCATGGTCCAGAAGGTGGAAGAGGCCACAAGGGGATCAAATATTCTAGATCTGGTCTTGACCAACAGGGATGACCTTGTGAATGAGGTAGAAGTGGTTGGATCTTTAGGGGGGAGTGACCATGCCCTGTTGGAATTTAGCATTCAGTGGGAAGGAGAAGATAAGGGTAGCCAGACACTCGTCTTAGATTTTAAAAAAGCGGACTTCTGTAAACTTAGGGAGCTGCTGGCTGGAATTCCGTGGTCAGGAATAGTGAAAGGGAAAGGAGTTCAGGAGGCATGGGAGTTCCTTAAAAAGGAGATACTGACGGCACAGTCTAAAACTGTGCCAATAAGGAGGAAAAATGGAAGGCATCTGAAGAAACCAGAATGGTTGACTAAAGAACTCTCAGCTGAGCTAAGAGTTAAGAGAAACACGTATAGGAAATGGAAGAAGGGGAAACCACCAAAGAAGAATTTAAGCAAGTAGCCAGGAGATGTAGGGAGGAGGTCAGAAAGGCTAAAGCACAGAACGAACTTAGGCTGACCAGAGACATTAAAAACAATAAAAAGGGTTTTTTTAAATATGTCCGCAGCAAAAGGAAAAAGAAGGAGACAGTAGGGTCGCTGTGCAGAGAAGATGGCGAATTACTCACAGGGGGGAGAGAAAAGGCAGAGCTACTTAACACCTTCTTTGCCTCCGTATTTTCCCAGAAGGATACAAGCACTCAACCTGGCGGTAGGGGAGCAGGGGAGGAAGCAGAGGAAATGAGGCACTTAATAAGTAGAGAGGTGGTACAGGAATACCTGGCCGCATTGGATGAATTCAAGTCTCCAGGGCCAGATGAATTGCATCCTAGGATATTAAAAGAGCTGGCAGAGGTCATTTCAGAACCGCTTGCTATAATTTTTGAGAAATCTTGGAGGACAGGAGAAGTTCCAGCAGATTGGAAGAGAGCAAATGTTATCCCCATCTTCAAGAAGGGAAAAAAGAGGACCCAAATAATTATCGCCCAGTCAGCCTGACATCGGTACCCGGAAAGATCCTGGAGCAGATCATTAAGCGTTCAGTTTCTAATCATTTAGAAAACAACGCAATAATCACGAGAAGTCAACATGGATTTCTCAAAAATAAGTCATGCCAGACTAATCTGATCTCTTTTTATGATAGAGTTACTAGCTTGATAGATGAAGGGAATGCTGTGGATGTAGCATATCTCGATTTCAGTAAGGCCTTTGACAAAGTTCCCCATGACATTCTTGCATCGAAGCTAGTAAAATGTGGGCTGGACAGGGCTACTGTTAATTGGATATGTAATTGGTTGACCGACCGAACCCAACGGGTGATCACGGATGGCTGCTTTTCATCCTGGAGAGAAGTGACTAGTGGGGTGCCACAAGGTTCTGTCCTGGGCCCAGTGCTGTTCAATATTTTTATCAATGACTTAGATGAAGGAATAGAGGGCATGCTCATCAAATTTGCAGATGACACCAAATTGGGAGGGGTTGCTAATATGCCAGAGGACAGGATCAAAATTCAAAATGACCTGGATAGATTGGAGAGCTGGGCCAGGGCGAACAAAATGAAATTCAACAGAGAGAAATGTAAGGTCCTACACTTAGGCAGAAATAATGGAATACAGAAATATAGGATGGGGGACACGTGGCTGGATAGCAGTAGGTGTGAAAGGGATCTAGGAGTCTTCATAGACCACAAGCTGAACATGAGTCAGCAGTGTGATGCGGCAGCCAAGAAAGCCAATGCAATTCTCGGCTGCATCAACAGGAGTATGGTGTCTAGATCGAGGGAGGTACTGGTACCACTCTACTCTGCTTTGGTTAGACCCCATCTTGAATACTGTGTCCAGTTCTGGGCACCCCAATTCAAGAAGGATATTGACAAGCTGGAGCAAGTCCAGAGGAGGGTGACCAAAATGGTGAGAGGCCTGGAAAACATGCCCTATGAGGATAGACTGAGAGAGCTGGGTATGTTTAGTCTGCAGAAAAGGAGGTTAAGAGGGGACATGATAGCCATGTTTAAATATTTGAAGGGATGCCACGTAGAGGAAGGAGGGGGCTTGTTTTCTGCTGCTCCAGAAACCAGGACAAGGAGCAATGGATTCAAGCTGCAGGAAAGGAGATTCCACCTGAACCTCAGGAAGAACTTCCTGACAGTCAGGGCTGTCCGGCAGTGGAATCTGCTGCCTCGGAGAGTAGTGGAGTCTCCTACCTTGGAGGTTTTTAAGCAGAGGCTTGATGGCCATCTGTCGGGAGTGCTTTGAGGGTGTTCCTGCATGACAGGGAGTTGGACTGGATGGCCCGTGTGGTCTCTTCCAACTCTACATTTCTATGATTCTATGATTCTATGAACACTAAAATCCACTAATACAGAAAAGGGCCTCTTTGAATGGATGGGAAGATTGTGACCAGTGACAAGAGTCACTGATACAGAGTGATGTGGAAGAAGAAAGTGTTAAAACCTGTGGGCAGCATCTCTTCAAACTCTGTATCATCACTTCTTGCAGATCAAAGCACTGGGACTTTGTCATCAGCAGGGAAAATGACATGATCAGCCAAATTCCTTATGTTCCCTCTGAGTTAACTGAACTCCTCAGAGTAGCTGGAAAGAAAATGGATTTTCCCAGCAAGGATATATAATAATGAGCTATGCTTTCAGATGGCTTGGTCTGAAATGGGGGAGCAGGACCTATTAATTTTTCAAAATACCTGCTGATTCCTAGTGAAGGTGAGAACTGTGAAGAAATGCTTTATTAATAAAGACCTGTCTGCTTGCATTTTCAGATTCTCATTTTTCACTACCTTCAACACAAAATTTACCATTACACCACTGGATGTGTTTGATACTTTCTAAGATTTCCACAAGTTAATTGCGCCCTGCATTTAGTAAACAAGTCCATAAAGGAGGGGGTTATGTCTTCTTCCCTACGCTCATTTCTTTTACATAGGAAAGCATTGAGAAATATAATCCTTCACCTGCAGGCTGGAGTGATACAGCCTATAGGCTCTGCCATCACAGACTAGCTACATAAACCCCTAAGTGAGGGGTTGGGTAAAGTGCAGTCTGGGATATATGCAGCTCCTCCAGGGCCACTTTTGTAGCTCCCCTGGAGTCAACTTTTTATATATTTTATTTTATTGCTCCAGAACGCCCTCAAATGTGCTCTAAGGGTATGGAGGGCATTTCTACCATGTCTGGAGACTCCGTGGACCCCCAAAAAGAAGAAAAACTCACAAATCATTCAAAAAAATTAAAAATTTGCCCCAGAATGCCTCAGAATGTCCCCAGGGGGCATGGGGTGTATTTCCACCACATTTTGCAGGGGCCCTCGGCCAATTTAGGCCCAGGAAAAGTCCTTTGGAAACCAAAAGTAGGGTGAAGATGTCCCCATACCCCCCCCAATGCCATCTGGGTGCAATTTTAAAAAACATAATTTTTAATTATTTATTTTGTTATTTATTTATAGGAATAAGTGGTATCCACCAAGGACTCCTCAGGGGCTAATGTGGCCCCTTAGCCTACCACTCCTGATCTAAGGCAAAAGACAAGGTGGTCCCACTCTCCATTCCATCCAAATAGAAGCTGGTGGTTGTCATTGGAAATGAAATAGTCTTCTGCTGCACCCAAGGATAGAAAACTAGGGAGTACAGGATAGGCTGTATGGTACATAGAGCTTTTGTTTTCCAGCCAAATTGGATGGCCAGGGGGATCAGGGGGCACAAGCGTACGCTTGCCATCTCTTTGCTCCTCAGCATCTGCTGCCTAAAGTGGTTGCCTTATTCTGCCATTCCTGCTGACGATTCATTGCTCCATGTCATTCTGTATAGCCTGTCTCTACCTCCCTAGGGATACCTGCCTTAGCCTTGGAAGAGCAAAATTACCATTCTTTTGTTCTGTTCCATTATTTCACATAGCAAGAATGTGTTCCTGTACAGACCAGAAATTTATCAATTTGCCTATAATGAGCATTAACCATGTGTCTTGAGCTTAATTCAAGCAGAAAGTCCTGTTCAGAGACTGCTTTTGGAATTATCTGAAAACAAGCCAAATGAATTACTTGAATCCATGGCACTGAACGACATTGCTCCCTGACAGTTTACTCCTGTATTACTAGCAAAAGAAGGCTTGCTTTAAACCTTAGTTCCAAACTGGGATGCTAATACTGGTAATACTTGTATGCACTTACCACATCATCTAAAGGGAATTTTGAGAATGAAATTTCCTAGAAACTGGTTTCTAGTTTCTGCTTAATAAATGAGCTGTCATTCTGTGACCTGAAGAAGGAAATGTGTTCATTATTGAATGTGCTGAATAAACACTCTGTTCTTTTACCCCATCTTCACATTGTAAAATGTCTTTTTCCTCCTCCCTACCTTTAAAATACTATTTCTCAACAAAGCAGTCTGCAAAAATAATGCTTTTGCATTTTGAACTGTTAAATTACTTACCGTTTTAACATCATTTTTGTTTTGCTTTACTTTGTACTTGAGGGAGCTATATAATTCTATGTACATTTATTTGGGAGTGAATCCCACTGGGGGGAAAATGGAATTTATTTCTGCATAAAAATGTATGGGAGTGAAAAATAATGTGACAATGAGACTAATTCACATGAACGTAAGAGACTGATGTTAGTCTACCTTCACATTGTCACTTCATCTTGTACCTAATCAAGTGAGCTCTCCACAAAATTAACAAAAACTCACCCTATAATACATTTTTAGTCCAAACCCAAGTGGTAGTCCCTGTTGAAGTAGTCTTGTTGAATCAACAAAACTTACATAAATGTTGACTTAATAACTTTCTTTTTTTTCTTTTTTCTTTTTTTCTTTCTTTCTTTTATTCTTTCTTTCTTTCATTCATTTACTGGCTTTCCCCAATAGGTTAAAATAGAATAAAACTAAAATAATGTATGGTACAGCAATTTACAAAAGATGGGAAAATATTTTAAAACAACCCTATTAAAACATTAGTTTTACAAAGTTCAAAACACATTTAAATATAATAAAGATAAAATACAGCACACCCCATGAAAAGGCCTTTCTGCCATAGCCAATTAAAAGATGATGGCTGTCTGAATAAAAAGTCTTTGCCTAAAGTCTAAAAGAACACAGAGGTACCCAACAGAGCCTTCCATGGGAAGAAATTTCACAGCCTGGAATCAGCTTCCAAAAAGGTTCTCTTCCCTGTGTTCACCCAATGTGCCAGGAAAGGTAGTGGAACCAAAAAGAAAACCCTCCCCTGAAGATCTTAAAACTCAGGTAGGCTCATATGGCAATACAGAATCTTTTAGATAATATGGACTCAAACCAGATAGGAGTTTACCAGCCCTAATTTTAATTCCGCCTGGAAACAGACCGGTAGCCCATTTATTGACTGTGAGTTTACTCTGGTTGCAGCTAATTACTGGACTTGGCTTTAATCCTGAAAATGCTACAGGACTCTCGGCTTTGCTGCAGCACACCAAAGTGGCTGTGCTGTGGTCTGTAGACTCCAATCTATCATTATCTATTATTAATGTATATAATTAATATTAACAACAAGAGTGTATTATTATTATGTTTGCTTATTAGGATAACATGGCTATCTCTTCAGGAACAGTCTTTCAGCTTAACAAACACACTTTTAAGACTAAGATTAAATCCCATTGAGTAATGGGGTTTACTTTTGAGTAGATACACATAGGCTTGCACTGGTAGGCCTACAGTATCCATACAGAAGAACGTTGCTTTTCTCAGATCATTTTGGACAGAATAAAGAAGTTACACTTGCTCATTTTATCTACAATCATTGGAGCACTTCCCCCAATTTCTGGCCTGGAAAAAAAGATGTATGTGCAGTGTAGTAATCATCATGCACCCAGGGTTTACCATTGGTAGCACAGCATCATATGCAATGAACTCACACATGTATTTCCTGCATCCTTTCTACCTTAACATAAAAATATGGAAGAATTTCACAAATCAAATAGATGCATGCTTGCTCTAATGGCATGCTATAACATACTGTATCAGAAAGCAGGGCAGTGCTAGTGTGGAAAAGACCTGCACTATGGGCTCTTTCTATGTGGCTTGCAGCTTTTCGTGTTACCTGAATGGCACAGGAGAGAGCTGGGATGTCGTGATTCCTTGGCTTCAACGTTAATATAACAAAGCAATGTAACATAGCAAAGTTAGCATGCTCGTTTAGCCTGAATGGTTTGCATGTTACAAAAATTTAACTAACAGTAGATGGATGGTTGCCCTAAAGTGACTTTTAAATGATGCCCATTTGAATGGCCCATTGGAAGATAAAAAGCATTTTTACAATTCAGTGTATATAGTTGTCATTTTGATAACCCAGAATGTTTGTTGGAATCTCATAGAAAGATCTAATTTCTCCCAGAGACATATTCTGATTGTAGTTGATACCACATCATATAAATGACCTGTTTAGTCTAAAATTATAGTAGTAGGCTTTTCTTTTGAGGCTCCCCCCACTCCAGTTTTTTTCTTTTTCTTTTTCTGAAAACAAAACGTTGCTTACCTCCCATCTAAAGAACAGTTTTCAGTCACAGGAACAATGTCTGTGCCAAAGTCTTATCTACAGAATGTCTGATTCAGCGTCAGGGACTTAAGACTGCATGTTCTTGTTGTGTTTGTTTCTTTTTTAAAAAGTACATATATGTACCCTGTTAAAAACACTGCTGCCCCCATCTAGGAACAATGCAATGCTAACATCATTTCCTGAAAAAATATAGAGTTGGAAGGCAATTATCTAGCCACCAAACAAGCTAAAGCAACAGTTCCTGATATTCTTCTGAAATATTTCAACTTCCCAAGAATCCGGAAAAAATAGTTCCATGAGACGGTGCTGTGAGTGAAGGTATGACATTTCAGCTTCCTTCACTTGGAATTTGACATCTAAGGGCAATAAATTACTGTGTATTTGGCACTCACGAATGAAGCAATGCTGGGGTAAGTTGGAGGTGGAAAAATTGCTAATTGCTTATTATTTTTCTTCCTTGACACGGAAAACAAACTGCACTCATTTCTCTTTGAGGGTGGCAGCCATGGCTTCCCTCTTGGTGGCCTTGAACAACTTCATCTGAACTGCCAGTAGGAGACACAAGAACCACACAGTGAATAAATCAGGAGCAATGCAGCCTGTCTTGCATTTCATCTCCACAAAATTAAATTAACAGAATTAAAGTGTGAATGGAGCCACTAAATGTGACTTTGTGATGCATGTATTGGTGTGTATTATTTGCTGCATCCATTTTGTTCACTTGTAATGAACTTATTTTGAATATAATAAAAGCTTTTAAAAGCTGTGAATGCAGCTGAGTGGGAAATAATTAAAGAAAAGAATAGTCAGCAGATAAATGGTTTGGCTTTTGTTTCCTTTTCAGTATTGTGACAGCATGATCCTGTAATACATTAAAAGTAAAATACTATGTTTCAGGTACTGCTTTTACAAACACAATATGGCATCAGTTATTGGTCTTGAGAGTTCACTAACTAATAATATTGCAATAGATTCCTGAGTGGAATTTAATATGGTGACCATGATGAGCATTCAGCTCACAGTTAATAAGGGCAATAAGCAAAGAAGCGTGTTTGAAAATGAGCAAATCAGCTTCTCTGCATTCTTTTTAGCAACTATATTCTTTTCCAGTCTTTGCAACAGGCCACTGATGGACTGATATACAAAACTGGGAGAGGGTTCAGTTTCACTTAGTGGTTATTTGACTTTGGAGAATTTCATTCCTGAGTTTTGCTTAACACTGTGTTTTGCAAGCCATCTACCTCTCCAAAACTTGCCACTGCACTTGGCACTGGCACTTTCTGCAGGCAGTTTGCTGGCAGAGTTAGACAAATGGACTGAAAGACTGTACACTTTGTTTGGTGGAGATGGCTTCTAAAGGTCACATTTGACTCATTTAGCGTTTCTTCAGACAGACTTTTCCTACATGGAAAGCTCTTCATTCTGGAACATGGGTGGCCAATTTTTTGGCACGGCTATCACCACAGGGAGCAATAATTTAAAATATCCTAAGCATTTCTTCTTATTTATAGAGCATTGTTTTTATTGAGCAGTATTGTCCTCTGCCATTTTTGCAATCCTAACTTCTTGAATAGTTTGGATGGAGAGGGCATTATTAAATATCTGCAATAGCAAAATAGTTTTAATTTTACTATTTTAATTTAATTTAATTATTATTATACCCAGGATACTAAATGTAGGGTTTTTTTTAAAAAAACTTTCATTACTGTGCAGTCTGACTGCAATTAGGCTACCTGTTTTCCAGGGTGTTTTTTTTTTTTAGTCTCATATCCTCATAAGCTAACGAAATAGCTGTGTTGTTGTTTATCCAAATATTTAAGCAGTCTACACCATTCTAACCTCATGCGAAATCCATTAGTAAACATTGGAAACACTCCCAGCCTTACTATAGATCTGTGGTTTCAGACTTTCTTGCTTCAAGGAACCCCCTCCATGTCAATGTACTTGCCAAGGAACTCCTTTACTCTTGCCATACTTTTTTTCATCACTATTTATAAATTGCCTAATACTGTATTAAGCCTTTCCACATTGCACATGATTTTGGGAAGTATTTCAAGATGATAATTCAGTTCACACAAGCCTGCTGAGCCTTCCTATTATTCAACATATAACAAGTGCACACCTTTGAGCAATAATTCCTTCCAGCTCTACATTTTACATTAGTCTTCCATAACCTTAGATCTTTATATATTGGATGACAACTTCCACCATCCCTGATCATGGATACATTGTCAGGAAACAACAGCATGTGGAGACCCTAAGCTAGAAAAGCCTGTTTTAATAGTGGTGATGGGCAAGCTGTATTTTAGGGAAGTCCATCATTACAGATTTTTCCTGGCCCTGCTAAGCCTCCAGGAGCACCAAACAACAATTTGAAAACTAGTATTATAGACTTGGAGAGGAAGGTAATGCTTCTCAGTTAGGTTTGCTTAAGCTCAAATCTGTTCCATTTCTTTTCAAAGAACCTAGCTGTTCAAGTTCTGATTTAGGGCATGTTGAAAGAAAGCTCAGTCAGAGAGACAGTCAGGGCCAACGTGGAAAGTCAAAACTCAGAGAACTATGTTGTTTAACCTGAAGGGCATCCGGGAACAGAAATGAATGAAAGCAAGGTAAAGGCCTGGACCAGTGAGTGCTTAAGGAAAGATGTCCCTGGGGTAAGCATACAAAGACGACTGTAGTCTTCTCAGCCATTTTTCTCAGTCATATGACTATCACACTTTCTTGTGAAATAGGAGGCCAACCACAGTCATGAACCAACAGTGTCCTAACGGAGGTTTCATATTCTCTCAGGGCAAAAGCTGCAGTTGTAGCCATTGCCAGCAGCTTGTGTTCAAACCAAGCCATAAAGAGAGGGAAAAAGGAAAGGCTCAAGAACACCCCAACCCACCTATGTGTAATTAAACTAAATAACTGAAACAAGTTGGCTCCTAGTACTTTTGGTGCCCTGAGGATTTTTCTGTTTTTGAGACTTCACTGCGGTAACGTGTAGGACGCGCAAGACAGTGAACCCAGCCAACCGGATGGGCAAGCTGTCCGCTAATTGGCCTAAGTCTGCTCTCATATCCGGCCACCGGATGACAGACATTACAGTGCCCATAG
Source organism: Ctenosaura bakeri (assembly GCA_948474755.1). Taxonomy (NCBI): domain Eukaryota; kingdom Metazoa; phylum Chordata; class Lepidosauria; order Squamata; family Iguanidae; genus Ctenosaura; species Ctenosaura bakeri. Next base: position 85,432 of record CAOLHI010003792.1, read on the forward strand.
AACACAGCCTTTTAAAAAAAGCTACCATCAAATGAAACACTGACCTTAAGTGAAGAACCACATATATCTTGGGTGAGGAAAAACTAAAATAAAAAAAAGTGTTTTTCTTTTTCTTTCCCATCCCTTCTCTTCCTGCACCCACCATCATTTCAGAATTTGTAATTCTATCATAGCTATCAACAGGTTCAGTCTTGGACATTTCTGCACCTTGCATCAGATGCCAAAACCCCTGAAATGACACACTATCCCCTCACATACATTTAAAGCAGCCATTCTTTTTCCCTCCCCGTCAAAGCTCCTTAATTTAAAACTGAACTAAATTCATATTAGACCAACGGGAAAGTGTGAAAAAGAAAAGTCTGAAGTCCCAATTCATTAGTACTACTCTTTTAGGCTGGTGACCAACATTCCCATAGTTAGCATGTAAGAAATAATATTATGCATGCATTTGTTGGTGTAAGAGTCTCAGAAGATCAGAGAAGCAGAATTATCAACTTTCTCTTCTAGCTAATACTGCCCTTACACAGAGAGTTGCCAGAAAGAGGAACCTACCATGTTTTCTTCATACAGGGCAGGAGAAGGGTAAAGATAGAGGATGTGGGTAGGTGTGACAGGATGTGGATGCATTTTGATATAAACTTTCTGATTGATATAAACTTTCAGGTGGTCATTTCATCTCTCCTCCCTGTTCAAGGATATGGCGCACATAGGGAAAGGGCAATAGCAGAGGTCAACAACTGGCTCCTCCCATGGTGCCACCGGCAACGGTTTGGGTTTTTGGAACACGGCCTGAATTTCCATGAACATGGGCTTCTGGCAAGGGATGGGCTGCACCTCATGAAACTTGGCAGGAATGTTTTTGCAAACAGTCTCGCAAGGAGGATTAAGAGGTCTTTAAACTAAGTTCCGCTGGGGAGGGAGACAATATTATTCAGGGCAAGGACTCGGCGAGCACAGGGGGGAAAGGCCCAAATGATATTGGACAAGTAGTACAAGCGGCCAATGGTGGGAGGAGTAGAAACTATAGTACAGGACTTGCAGGAAGGGCCCGGGGACTTAAGTGTCCCTACACTAATGCACGGAGTATGGGAAACAAGCAAGATGAACTTGAACTCCTAGTACAATAAAATAAATACGATTTGATAGGCATCACTGAGACCTGGTGGGAGGGGGTCTCATGATTGGAATGTAGGAATAGAGGGGTATAGCCTATTTTGTAAAAATAGACCAAACAAGAAAGGAGGAGGAGTAGCCTTGTATGTCAAGGATGTTTTCACCTGTGAAGAGATCCATGACTTAAACCCAGAAAGCCAGGTCAAGAGCATCTGGGTAAGAATTAAGGCAGCGAGAAACAATAGGGATATTCTGGTGGGGGTTTACTACAGACCTCCAACCCAGGCTGAGGACTTGGATAACGCCTTCCTCAACCAAATGACTGCACATTCAAAGAGGAGGGATACAGTAATAACAGGAGATTTCAATTACCCGGATATATGCTGGCAGTCAAACTCTGCCAAGACAGCAAGGTCCAGCAAGTTTCTTGCTTGTCTTGCAGACAACTTCATGGTCCAGAAGGTGGAAGAGGCCACAAGGGGATCAAATATTCTAGATCTGGTCTTGACCAACAGGGATGACCTTGTGAATGAGGTAGAAGTGGTTGGATCTTTAGGGGGGAGTGACCATGCCCTATTGGAATTTGGCATTCAGTGGGAAGGAGAAGATAAGTGTAGCCAGACACTCATCTTAGATTTTAAAAAAGCCGACTTCTATAGACTTAGGGAGCTGCTGGCTGGAATTCCATGGTCAAGAATAGTGAAAGGGAAAGGAGTTCAGGAGGCATGGGAGTTGCTTAAAAGGGAGATACTGAAGGCACAGTCTAAAACTGTGCCAATAAGGAGGAAAAATGGAAGGCATCTGAAGAAACCAGAATGGTTGACTAAAGAACTCTCAGCTGAGCTAAGTGTTAAGAGAAACATGTACAGGAAATGGAAGAAGGGGGAAACCACCAAAGAAGAATTTAAGCAAGTAGCCAGGAGATGTAGGGAGGAGATCAGAAAGGCTAAAGCACAGAACGAACTTAGGCTGGCCAGAGACATTAAAAACAATAAAAAGGGCTTTTTTAAATATGTCCGCAGCAAAAGGAAAAAGAAGGAGACGATAGGGTCGCTGTGCAGAGAAGATGGCAAATTACTAACAGGGGGAAGAGAAAAGGCAGAACTACTTAACACCTTCTTTGCCTCTGTTTTTTCCCAGAAGGATACAAGCACTCAACCTGGCATTTGGGGAGCAGGGGAGGAAGCAGGGGAAATGAGGCACATAATAGGTAGAGAGGTGGTACAGGAATACCTGGCCACACTGGATGAATTCAAGTCTCCAGGGCCAGATGAATTGCATCCTAGGATATTAAAAGAACTGGCAGAGGTCATTTCAGAACCGCTTGCTATAATCTTTGAGAAATCTTGGAGGACAGGAGAAGTTCCAGCAGACTGGAAGAGGGCAAATGTTGTCCCCATCTTCAAGAAGGGGAAAAAAGAGGACCCAAATAATTATCGCCCAATCAGCCTAACATCAGTACCCAGAAAGATTCTGGAGCAGATCATTAAGCAGTCAGTTTCTAATCACTTAGAAAGCAACACGGTAATCACGAGAAGTCAACATGGATTTCTCAAAAATAAGTCATGCCAGACTAATCTTATCTCTTTTTATGATAGAGTTACTAGCTTGATAGATGAAGGGAATGCTGTGGATGTAGCATATCTCGATTTCAGTAAGGCCTTTGACAAAGTTCCCCATGACATTCTTGCAAAGAAGCTAGTAAAATGTGGGCTAGACAGGGCTACTGTTAGTTGGATTTGTAATTGGTTGACCGACCGAACCCAAAGGGTGATCACAAATGGCTGTTTTTCATCCTGGAGAGAAGTGACTAGCGGGGTGCCACAGGGTTCTGTCCTGGGCCCAGTGCTGTTCAATATTTTTATCAACAACTTGGATGAAGGAACAGAGGGCATGCTCATCAAATTTGCAGATGACACCAAATTGGGAGGGGTTGCTAATACGCCAGAGAATAGGATCAAAATTCAAAATGACCTGGATAGATTGGAGAGCTGGGCCAAAGCTAACAAAATGAAATTCAACAGAGAGAAGTGTAAGGTCCTACACTTAGGCAGAAATAATGGAATACAGAAATATAGGATGGGGGGCATGTGGCTAGATAGCAGTAGGTGTGAAAGGGATCTAGGAGTCTTAATAGACCACAAGCTGAACATGAGTCAGCAGTGTGATGCGGCAGCCAAGAAAGCCAATGCAATTCTCGGCTGCATCAATAGGAGTATGGTGTCTAGATCGAGGGAGGTACTGGTACCACTCTACTCTGCTTTGGTTAGACCTCATCTTGAATATTGGGTTCAGTTCTGGGCACCCCAATTCAAGAAGGACATGGTCAGGCTGGAGCAAGTCCAGAGGAGGGCGACCAAAATGGTGAAAGGCCTGGAAGCCATGCCCTATGAGGATAGACTTAGTGAGCTGGGTATGTTTAGTCTGCAGAAGAGAAGGTTAAGAAGGGTCATGATAGCCATGTTTAAATATTTGAAGGGATGCCATGTAGAGGAAGGAGAGGGCTTGTTTTTTGCAGCTCCAGAGACCAGGAGAAGGAGCAATGGATTCAAGCTGCAGGAAAGGAGATTCCACCTGAACCTCAGGAAGAACTTCCTGACAGTCAGGGCTGTCCGGCAATGGAATCTGCTGCCTCGGAGTGTGGTAGAGTCTCCTTCTTTGGAGGTTTTTAAGCAAAGGCTGGATGGCCATCTGTTGGGAGTACTTTGAGGGTGTTCCTGCATGGCAGGGGGTTGGACTGGATGACCCATGTGGCCTCTTCCAACTCTACATTTCTATGATTCTATGATTGATGTAAAACTTTCTGATTGATCAAAAAAGGGATACCTGGTGAAATAAGCAGCTAATTTTTCAAAAATGGTAATTATTTTTCATTTAGCATTCAGAACCCTTGAGTGGCAGGCATCACCTTAGGAGAAGAGAATGCCTCTTCTCTCAAATACAAGGGAATGCCTTTTTGAAGAGAATGCCTGCAGTGTGCATCTTGTTTGCTATATGCATCACCAGTTATGCTCATCTAAAAAGCAAGCTACTTCTTCCTCAGAAGTATTTGTTTATTCAGATGCAAATGTTTGCATATTGAGTTGTTTAATCAGCTGCTCAAAATTCATAGGATCCATCTATAAAATATATTTAATTTACTGACAGTCCTCTTGCTTATGTGAAGTGTTTTAATAGCTCTACAAGATAATAAAGTAAGGAGGATTTTTACAGCTCTATAAATTCAGAGAATGGCCAGGATCCAAAGAATCATAAACTGGTTCTGCAACCCAGGGAGGCCTTAAACGTGTTTTTCTTGAACAGCAGCCCACTCACCTCTGTGGCATGACCAACTTCACATACACATACACTCAAGCACACCCCATGCCATTCTTGTTTTTTCTTAAACCTTTTTGGGTGAAGTACTGAAAGATGTAACTCCACTTATTCATATGGAAATCCATGGGGAAAAACACTTAATATTATCTAAACCACCAAATCAATGTCCCTCATTTTAAGAACAGGGTAACTGGGTTCATTTTTTCAAAAAGGAATATGGATATTTCTCCAGTTCTGGACTTCCACAGCTGAGAACCGTTTTACTTCCTTACAAGAGTGAAAGAAGAACTCACAAAATAACACGAGAGCTGTAGTGCTTGCTACCATTCTCATCACATCCCAAGAGATATTGATAATTGTTTATGACTGTTATGCGACTGCATTCTACAAACCAACTGAAATACATCTATGCTATTCAAGGAAAGAATCACATCCTTAGGCCTTCAGGCAGTTTTCTGAACAAAGAGAAGTTGCCTACTGGATAAAGTTAAGATTTTGACTAGACTTTACCTAGCTTGGCAAAAAGCAAATACTCGAGACAGCTTGGATGTTGACTTCAGATGACAACATAGCATTTTCGGGTGCTGGCATTCTTTTGGAGTTCAATACTGTCTGTCTGAATTGTTTTGTACTTCTCTTAAGCTATATATTTGTAATAAAAACTTGAAAACACTGCAAGTTTCCAGTGATCTACCATTCTCAGGAAGCTTATAGCTTCTCAAGGAAGGTCTGGGTTGGGGAAGTGTCCATTTTTGACAGATCTTGTGGAAGCAGCCAGTCACACAACAGATTTCCAGTTTGGCCTGTTTAGTATTCCATAGCTATTGTAAAAACCGTGAGGTAGTTTTCTAAAAGAAATATTTGTTCAACCTGTGGGGTTAGTCATATATCTATCCGTCTCTGTTTCTGCAACAGGAGGCTTTAAAGATAGCAGAATTTGTCAACAAAACTGCTATATAAGGACAATCGTTATTGGACAGCAGGCTGGTATTCTCAGTTTTATCTTTCAACTCACAAAGACTAAAGCTGGTTCTGTCAAAACAGAGTATGATCTAGACTTCTTGGTCAACAACCCTCTGTGCATCTGTAAAGCCAGCAAATAGCATGATATTAAAAAGGAAAGGTGCCAACACGTTGCTTTAGCAGGTGCCAGTCTTGATATAAAATTCTCCATTGTTTGCCATTTGTCAACAACATGAGTCATAATGCTATTATGGAAAAACAGGAACCAAGTTCATGAATTCAAGAGACCATTCAAAGTTTGCAGTGTCAAACCATTTGGGAAAACTGTCAGAGGAAAAAAGAGATCTGAGAGGTTTTCTTCCAGTGTTTATGCATGGATCATATCCTGTGGCTTGAAGACTCAATGACAAGAGCACTGCTTCTCTTGCCAGATTTCTTCAACTACTATCTTCATGCTAATATACTGTGGAACAGTATATTGTTACCCTTACACAGTGTCAAAGCCTCAGATGACCTAATGAAATTGAGCTATAGATAGCTAAGGAGGCTCTTGTGCGGCCTGAGTGATTTTCTAATATGTTGCTTAGTCTAGTGATTCTGACTGGACGTGTCACCATTGTTTGGGTCAAAGGACTTCCTATCTTCTCAAAGTATCTCATGGACATTAGAAGATACTAAACATTTGTTGGTTTGTAACAGCTCATTTAATCACGAGCATTTCCCCTCCTGTGGGAGGTTATATCTGCATCTCAAGAGGTTATAGCTATATAGGTTGTCATGTTTAAAAGATGCGTTCCTCTCTTTCCTCTTATGGTTTTGCCATATTAAGAATAATTTAAGACAGACTTAATCCTTGTTAATTTAATGACATGTGTGTATAAAGTGTTGGGTGGATGGGTGAATACAAGTTGAATCAAAGGATACACCTAGGAAGGGAAGAAAAGAAAAGAGAGAAGTGAAATCTAGGTTCAATCTCACATTACCACTCATCCACTAAAGTAAGGGAACTTTATTCCCCTCTCCTCACTGCAACCCTCCATGCTACCTGGTGGTTTCCCAGACTCCAGAAGAGCTTGCAGAGTGAATCGAAAGAAAGATCGGGCATCTTCCCCTGCTGGTTCTGCTGACAGAATTAGATCCAATCTTAGAATAACCACAATGTATAATTACCTCCATGTTATATTGCAAGGGTTGGCAACTGCAGAAAGCATCAGCCTCCCCCGAACTTGGGGAACTGCACTATACACTTAAAAAATTTTTAAAGCCCCCAAATCCTCTAGGAGATTGGTGGCAATTGCACCATGTTTTTAGGCCCTCTGGGGGCATATTAGGCCATTCTTGAAAACAGGAAGTGAACCTGAAGTGACTGTTTCAAGGGGGGGGGTCTCTCCTAAGCCTAAATTGCCTGGGAGGGAACATAGTGACAATGCCATCATGCCACCAAGAGGGTCATTTGGGGAATTGGGGACAAAAAAAGTTGACAGCCCTCAAAGGGGCCCTAGAGACTACACTACAGTTTCATTTTTAAATTGTGCAACATTTAAAGAATTTGCCTTATACATTGTGTGTGTGTTTATGAAAGAGAGAGAGAAAGAGAGACAGAGACAGAGAGAGGGAAAATGTAAGTGTATAGGTACTATATAGATACTATCCTGCTTGGAACACAATAGGATGAAAACTCAGTGGGTGACCTTGAGCATATCACATGCTCCTAGCCACCAGGATACCCTGTGACAGATTCACCATAGGGCTGCCATAATTCAGAAACTACTTAAAGACACACAACCACCACCACCACCCTATGCTGGGAATAACCTCCAATGAGCTCATTATGATTTGGAATCTCTGAATTTATCTTAGCATTGTTTGGTGTCAGAAAGCTATCTCCATTTTAGATGAAATATGCCTCATTTGAATTTCTCTGTGTTAAACTAGCACTCTCAAAACTTTTCAAAAACTTCCTCAAGGAATGGGAATCTGAAGCCTGCTGAAAATACCTTGATAATAATACACCTATTAGAGAGCTTTGGTGAAGCTTGAGAACATTACGTCTTGAACTACAACTCCCAGAATTCCCCAGGCAGCATAGCTAACAGGAAATTATGTTAGCTTATGATTTTTGCCTCTGAAAGTGAAAGGAGCAAGCAGGGACATCAAACAGACACATCAGTCAGAGAGCTGGCATGGCTCTGGTCCCCATGCTAGTATGTAAAGACCTTAGGAAGCTGATTTGGGGTATGAGAGAGCAATTAGTTCTTGCTATTACTGTGTTGAGTCAGTGTTGGCATAGTGGTTTGAGTGTTGCACTAAGCCTAGGGGCCCTTCCGCACTACATAACTATTGCACTATTATTCTACTTTAACTACCATGGCAGCTTCCTATGGAATCCTGGGGTTTGTTGTCTTGGGATGTACTGGGGCTCTCTGACTGAGAATTCTAAATATCCCTCCCTAAACTGCAAATCCCATGATTCCATAAAACAGAACCATGGCCAGTAAAGTGGAATCATAGTGCAATATATATAGTGCAGAAAGGCCCTAGGACTCTGGGAGACCGAGGTTCAAATCCCTGCCCAGCCATTAGAAACCCATTGGGTGTCCTTGAATGCATCATACTCTCTCAGCCTCAGAGGACAGCATTGGGAAAACCCCTCTGAACAAATGATTTGAGGGGAAAGAACACCAACAACAGCAACTGTATTTTTACTGCCAGAGAAAGGAGGGAAAGTTTGGGAACCAAAATAACCACTGACCTTTAATACTAAGCAGCTGCAAAATGCCCAGAAATCATAGCCTGGACAAGCTAATTTTTTGGAGTACAACTTGGCTATATAATAAAGGTAATTTCTCCTAGCAATGAGGGCTTCCCAAGTATGGATACCTGCATTGTACTACACCATGATGGAGAGGGAATTCTAGGAAGAAGTGTCCAAAAAAGTAACTTTTCCAAGCTTTCTTTCTCACCATTAAGATATATGTGTCCATATTTGCCCTTATTGTGAGTTGACATGAAATTTATTATGGAGCCTGCCATGTTCTAATCCAGTGCTTCCCAATCTTTCTTTTTTCACTTGCAGACCCCTTGGCAGCCATAACCTGAATCTCCCCTGCCACTGCTGCATCCTTTCTTTGAGAGGAAAAGAATGCCCCATCAGAAAGCCTCTGTGAGCTCTGAGGAGACTTCCCCACATCCACGGAAGGAAAAGCAGGGTGTCAGGCCAGCCACACTGCCTGGGCCCCTCCATCCCTTCATGCCCTGTTACCCACCTAGATGCTCTCCACACTCTCAGGTCCCAGTTTGCTCCTGGCCAAAGGCACGGGGAGCAGCAACTGATGCTGCTCATCCCTCTCTCAGATGGATTCAGGGCAGAACTGGATGTCTTCAGTGGGTATGCTCTCTCTTCATGGAAAAGAACACAAGGAAGAGAAGAGTGTATGTACGTGCAAGGCTCAAGAAGCAACCTAGCCACAGCAAAAAAAAAAAAAAGGCTGTGTGTGCATATGTTTGTGAGAAAGACTCTTTTTAAAAAGTTTGTGGACCAATGCCAGCCAGAAGTTTTACTTGTGTGGCACTCTTCTCTTTCTCTTTATGGTTTCCTCCTTGCCCCTTCCCTTAAGGTTCTGAGACAGACAATCAAGAACTGCATTGAGTTGTGACATGCTCTGAGAATGGCTTATACTTTAAACTTTTCCCATTATTATTCTATTTTTTTCACATATCTCTAAATGTCCTTGTTCATACCTTGGGGGGAGGGTACATGTATCCCAAGTTGGGAATCATTGTTCTAGTCCATAAACTAAAATGCAGAGAACAGAATGGCATCAAGGAATAGAGAAGTTGGCCATCCTTGCTGTAGAGCAAGACAAGTATTAAACAATGATAAAAGATATAAAATGGGCATTCTTAAGCACATTACACACACCCCCAGGAAAATGCTTAAAATATTTTCTGTACTATGTAAGTAATGCATCAACACTGAAGCTGATTAACATATGATAACCATTGACCTTGCTGCTCCTTTGTTAGGAAGACTGCGGAGCGAGATAAAACAGTGTCACAGCTATGAGGACAAACAGCACAGCATCCAATAAACTATTTTATGTACATATTTTGTTAAGACCGGTTCCCATTTCCTTGTTTGTTAATGAGTTGACTCATCCAGATTTTTCAAAGCCTGGTTTCCAGAACCACCAGGAGATAGGCTTGAATTTCTGCCAAGTGGGGTTGGAGGCAGAGATAACAGTCAGCAATAACAATAGTCTTCCTTGGTCCATTTGCCAAAAACAATTGGCAGAACAGACTTGTGGTGTAACTTATCACTTGGTACGGAAGAGGGCTCTGGAGCTCTGGAAGAACACAGTAACAGATTGTAACTGCCTTTAACAGATAAACTGGAGGATACCAGAAACAGCCAGGCTCTTATAAGGGACTTTCTTACCTGAATTTCAACATTTCACTGTTTTAAAATTATGTATTGATTTTTATTTAATGTATACCCTGATCAAGATTTTGCATAGTGTAGTAGTTTGAGCACTGGACTACAACACTGGAGATCAGGGTCTGATTCATTGCTTGGCTATGGAAAACCCACTGGGTGACCTTGGGCATGTCACATACTCTCAGCCCCAGAAAAACCCATTACAGATTTACTTTGGAGTTGCCATAAGTTGGAAATTACTTGAAGGCACACAACAACAATACTTGATCTATTCTCGTACATTCTAGCATCACAGCAGTCCTTTGTCTCAATAGAAGGTAATATAAGGCCCCGTAAGCTGACATTTGGACTGCCAAGGCCTTTACCAGAAAGAGATTTTCCCTTTTGACTGATAAAAATGTGTGTGTGCATGTGTGTTGGCTACATGGTGCCCATGATGAACAAGATGCAATCATGGCCTTCTTCTTCTCTTTCCCATCTCTCCTCCAGAAAAATCTTAAAATCATTCTTTCCAGAAAATTAAGTCAAATGTCCCCTTCCAAGAAATGGCAAGATTTTTTGATCCAATTGATCTTATTGCCCTAGCCATTATTTGAAGACAACTAGGAACATGTCCAGAGGAGGGCAACCAAAATGGTGAAGGGTCTGGAAGCCATGCCCTATGAAGAAAGGCTTAGGGAGCTGGGTATGTTTAGTCTGCAGAAGAGAAGGTTAAGAGGGGACATGATAGCCATGTTTAAATATTTGAAGGGATATTATATCAAGGAGGGAGCGGGCTTGTTTTCCACTGCTCCAGAGACTAGAGCCCTTTCCGCAACTCACCTATTTTCAGCGCTGGGGTGCGATGCTCGTGTGAGCAGTCTCTGGAGAGAGGGTCTCGCTTCCCTGCTTCTTTGGCTCCGCACAAGCTTCCTGCTCGCGCGAGAGCCCCGCCTCTTCCTTTGCAGTGCAGCCTGGGACCTTCCCAGGCTGCACTGGACAGGAAGCGCAACTGGCCCAGCTCCCGAGGCTCTGCAAGCAAGGTAAGTGCACGCGGGGGCCCGTAGTGATGCGTGACCGTGCAGCATTTTTGGCTTCAAGCCGAAAATGAAAAAATGTGTGAGTGGTCCCTACCAGGCCCTGGAGCGTCGCACAAATTTGTGTTGTGTGAACCGCTCCTCACATGTGTGCGACGCTCAAGGGGCCCTTTCGCATAGAAAATGCCATACGAAAAGGGCATAGGACAAGGAGCAACGGATTCAAGCTGCAGGAAAGGAGATTCCACCTGAACCTCAGGAAGAACTTCCTGATGGTAAGAGGTGTCCAGCAGTGGAATATGCTGCCTTGGAGTGTGGTGGAGTCTCCTTCTTTGGAGGTTTTTAAGGAAGAGGCTGGATGGCCATCTGTTGGGAATCTTTGATGTGCGTTCCTGTATACCAGGGGGTTGGACTGGATGGCCCTTGTGGTCTCTTCCAGCTCTATGATTCTATGAGGACATTGTAATAGCAATGGAGTTTTCTACTACCCAAATGGCAAGACTTCCAAGAGCAGTTCTCCCCCTTCAAATGCAAAGAAGTTTTGCAGTGTCCTATGGGTCTTGCTTAGAACATAGGCTGGGGTTCTTGCTGTGTCATTTTGTTAGATTAGTGATGAGTAATCTCCAGTGCACAAGCCAGATAACAGCTCATATTACAGTACTTCTCTCTGCAGCCTAATGAGGTTCATTTTAGTGTTTTTAATGTGTTTATATACTGTTGTAATGCCGCCTCGATCCATTGGGAGAGGCGGGATATAAATAAATTTTATTATTATTATTATTATTATTATTATTATTATTATTATTATTAATTATTTGATTTCAGTGCACAGGAGGGCCTTTGCTGCCTTGACACCCACATGTAGAATGATTTCTCCATTGAGATTAGGTGGGCTCTCTGTGTTGGGTGTTTCCACCATCAACTAAAGACCTATGGGTTTGCCCAAGCAATTTCCTGATTATTTTCCCAATTATTGATGCTCTCAAGAAATATTAATTTTTCAATTAATGTTCTAAGTTACAAAAAGGAGTATAGGCTGTGGCCATTTCCACACTAGACTGTTATAGTGGCTGGCCCTTCCCTAAACTGCAAATCCCAGGATTCCATAGGATGTTGAAAGTGGAATCATAGCGCTATAACAGGCTAGTAAGGAAATGGCCCTTTGTTGTTTGGCTGTTCAGATGCACAGCTACAGTGGGATTGAACAGAGCAGGATCCTGCTCTTTCACAGCTCACACTATTTGCATTATTTACTATAGACACAGTGCTGCACCCTTAAAGTCTGTGTTTCTCCAGTCGTTTTAAACCATTCTCCCAAATTTGATGCTGCTTAAAAAAAAAACACTTTCAGCTAGAGAGAGAGAAAAATGAAAAAAGAGGATGAGTGGACATGAAGACTTTGCAAAAAGGAGCTTCTTTGTCAAGAGGCCTTGCTGACTGAGGCATGCCTTTAATGGCTTTTTATATAGAAAAGTGTGTTTTGAGCATTGGAGACCTGGGTTCGATTCCCCGCTCAGCCATAGAAACCCACTGAGTGACCTTGGGCACGTCACATGCTCTCAGCCCCAGAAGACCCCATGATAGGGTCATCTTAGGGTTGCCATAAGTTGAAAACTACTCGAAGGGACACAACAAAAAATTAACAATCGAGGATGGGAGTTGTTTTTTATTTTGCCTTTTTTGTTTGTTTGTTTTATATACATGTTTCTAACTCTAGGTTTGCGTCATTTTTGAAAAGACAATTTTTGAATGTTTATTCCTTTATCCATCTTTGGACTTGTCATTTTTGGAGTTACTAACATATTTACCCAGTGTTGCCCAGGGTTTGTATTTTCCTCTTAAGAACTCACCAAACTGTCTTTTCCATGTCCTGTAACTTTGCTCCATATTTCCCAATGCAATCTATATTCAGTGTTATTTACATACACAGTTTGGGTTCCTGAGGGAGTACACTGTCCTTCTCCTTGCTGCTAGGCATCGTCTCCACAGCAACCGGCCTATTCCAGTACCTGTAACTTTTCCCCATAATCCCCAATCCAATCTGTGTTGTCTGGTGAAGTTGATGTACTGGCTTTTTTTTATGTTGAATTTGTGCAATGGCTTTACATTTTTCTGGAAGCATTTTTTGTTTTGAATTTCAGCCTTAAGATTCCTCACATATGGAACCCATACAATCTACTTTACCAGGCGAGAAGACCTTGTAACTATGACCATTTCTGCACTACACTGTTATGCTATTATTGGACAATTATTCCACTTTCAACATCCTGTGGAATTCTGGGGTTTGTAGTTTACTGAGGCCAAAGAGCTCTCTGGCTGAGAATTCTTAAATGCCTCTCCTTGAACTACAAATCCCAGGGTTCCGTAGGATGTTGAAAGTGGAATAATAGCACTATGACAGTGTAGTGTGGAAATGGGCTATGTTTAATTTTAATCACTTTAATTTTTCTCACATATGTCTCCCAAATGTTTTCTGGCATCCTTATTGATGGTAGGCCCCATCTCCATAGCAACCGGCCTGAGGCCCATGAGCTCTCTGGCTGAGAATTCTAAAGGCCCCTCCTTAAACTCCCAACCCCAGGATTCCATGGGATCTTCACAGCCAGTCAATCATATGAGGCCTTCTCGCCTGACACAGCCAATAATATGCTGACGCAGACAGACAAACACACAAACATTGACTTTTATATAGTAAAGAAATAAAGACTATAAGTGAGAGAGGAAAAGAATTAGCACTGGCAGTAAAAAGTATGAAACCTGGGTTTAGAAAGGATATTTGATTTCATATACGTTTTTAGTGTCTTGACAGAAATGTCCTAAAGTCATCTGAGTTTTGAATGGTTGTGTCCTAGTATTGGAAACAATGTTGTTCTCTTCAGAACTACAGTGATGTTTTTAAATTTTAATCCCATGGGTTTCAAGCACTGTTATTTTTATTTATTTTTATGTGCAAGTCAGCTTTAAATTGCAGGTTGAAAACATATTGTCTCTTCCCACAAATGCCTTAATTGTTACTCTAAAAGAAACATGGTGAGTGGGGGAACAAAGCAGCAGACAGCTGGTAGAAAATAAAGTACTGTGTATGGTTTATATTGCATGCCATGTGCTGTACTTCATTTCCCATGATCCTTACCTGGATGGAGTTGGTCCAAACTATCTCTTAGGCCAGAAATTTCCCATTCCATATTGATGTATGAAGTCGTCTTTATTTGAGATTTGTCGCACATTCAATAGTCATATTTTTATTTTGAGAACATCTTCAAAAATCAGAAGTGCAAGATTCTACCTGATCCTCTTGTCCTATTATTACTTACTTTGCTGTATGGGCAGGGCTCCATAATTCAAGGCGCAATCCAGCCTAAGTTGGGCTTTGTAGCCAAGATCTTATATACTGTCTAGTGGCAGCTGCTCCACCAATTGCACAATGGGCCCCAAAGGCCTTGAGCTCCCCCACTACATAACAGTTAGCTCCCCACTAAATAGCCAAAAGTCAGAGAGAGAGAGAGAGAGAGCTGTTGGTGTGGGTGTGTGCATGCTTGTGGAACAACTAGTTGCACTAGGGACCACATTCATGTAGCCACTTGCACAATTATTTTTACACTGGCACACTATGCCAACAGGATTCTGAATTTTAACTCCGTACGTTTACATTAATTTTCCAGGGAGTAAACCCAACAGAACTCAGACTTAAGAGTCAGCAGAATCATAGGACATTGCCATTGGCAGAATAGACCCCTACCCTGCAACTGTCCCAATTTGGCAGAGACAGTCCTGATGAAGCCACTACTACTCAACTTTTTCCATTATTTTTAAAATGTCCTGATTTCTCCTCCTCCCACTTTCCCTCTTTGGCCATTTCTGCGCTAGACTGTTATAGCGCTATTATTCCACTTTCAACATCCTATGGAATCCTGAGGTTTGCAGTTTTGGGAGGGGCCAGCCCATCCCTAAACCGCAAACCCCAGGATCCATAGGATGTTGAAAGTGGAATAATAGCGCTATACTTACTTACTTCAACAGGGAGGAAAGGAGAGGAACAAGTGGAATCTTGTCCTTCCCAGTAGGCTCAGGCAAAAGCAAATTGCTGCAGCCTCTCCTAGCTTGTGTGTTTATTAATAATTTTGCTATCTTAACCACACTCTGATGTTGCTTGACCACACATGTTCTACTTTTCCCCTGTTAAATATTGGTGGTTATGATGTACCACTTCAGACTAGAGGTAGGAGATTGTTCTTGAATATTCTTGCCTACTTAAATGCTATTGAATGCTCTCACCTATTTATGTTCAAAATGCCCCATTTCTCCATGACATTTCCTCTCTGTGTGACAAAACTCTATGTTCCAGAGCAGTACTACAGCTAGCTCTGTAGCCAACGTTGTTAGGCAGGGCAGGCATTTTTCTAAGAATGGCATTTTGGGAAAGAAGCATATAGCACCACACCACCTTTCCTCAGTGAAGAACATGGGGGAGTCAGATCTGAGGAAGAGAAAGGCAGAGATTTCCCACTCACTCCTGCTTCATGCAGAAAGGGTGTTAACTAGCATAGTAAACTAGTAAAGTACAAATTAACAGAAAACTTAATACGAATGACAGGAATAAGTGACTGGCATAGGTGTTTTTTGTTCATAAACTTGGCTATGATGCAGGATTAGGTATGTAAGTTTTGGATTCCAGACTCCAAAATACATTTGTCCAGGTTAGGAAAGGTCAGAGAGAAAATAAAAACCCTTGGGTGTGTTTATTAACTCCCTTTTGAGGGCTTTTCCTTCTAATCTTGTACCTGAACTTAGAAATTTTCCTTCCCACTGGACAATCAAGGGAAAAAAGTTTTCAATTTTTGGTCCTAAGTTAGAAATGACTTGGAGGGACATAGCAACAACAACATAATGAGACAACCAAATGATCACAACCAAATTAACTGTGAAAAACACTTGGATTTTTTTAATTTTTAATTATTTTTATTTGTTTTTTTTAATGGGTTGATGGGTTGATTTTTCTGCCCAAATACCCTGAAAAGTCTTCATGTTGAGTTACACACAGTGGGAAAATCAGAAATCAGGCCTGAGTTACAGTACGAGTGACCACTAACTGTAGTGTCCACAGTGGGGTTGCTGTTCCTTTATGGTTGTTTGCATCCTTTGCAATAAAATCCATAAGAAAAATAAGGAAATACACTCACTACAGTTATGAGTATAGTGAGTGCTTTAAAACAGTAAATGCTAAGTTAGGTTTCTTTTTGGGGGGTGCACTTTAAGATGTCTCTGGTGTACCCTGTAGCAATAAGCAACCCAACCTGGTCTACCCACCATTATAAGACCAAAACAAGCAAGCTCTTTGTCCTTACCTCAGGGGAACAAACATGCTTCTTTATTGCTAGTTGTGTGTGTGTATATGCCTTCAAGTTGCTTGTTGATTTATGGCCACCCCAGGAATTTCATAGGGTTTTCTTAAGCAAGGAGTACAGGCATACCTCAGTTAACAAAGTCTCTGATAAAGAAGTTGTTTTTACAAAGTCTTTTTGCTGGAGTGCAAGCCAATCCTCTTCCCCACCTTTTTTTTTTTTTGTCTTCTGACTAGCTGGAAGCCCTCCCCTCCAGCAGTGGCATTGGGAGGACAGTGAAGGAGGCCTGGAGAAAGACACACTTTCAGTGTTGGGTTGCAACAGTGTGTCTCTAGTGAACAATGCAATAAAAATTGACCTGAGAAAGAATGGGATTCTCCTGTTAAGTAACCCTGCTGTAGGTATGTGTGTTCATATACAACAGGCAAGATAAAGCAGCTGCCTCCAGAATCCTTTACTGAGCATGTGTGAAGAGGAAAACAGAAAGAAAAGAGGTAAAACAGTTTAGCCTGCCTCACCAGCTGCCCTGGCATATTGGAAGAGGATTGATCTATAAATTTTGCAAGAAAAATGGAAATCCTAAGAGAAGTGGAGGCTGTTGAAAGAAAGAAAAAAATCACCCTGGGATGCATTTTTGGAAAAAAGTTTGCAAGTGGTTTCTAGAACATGCATTTTTTTGTTTTTGTTTTTTGTTTCTTTTTTCTTTTTCTTTTTTGTTTACTTATGCAAGGCTAATCTGACTGGTTGTTTCATTTCACATGCGCATAATGTAAGTTTTGTATTAAAAATGATACAAGCTTTTCATTGTCTGTCATTTCACAAATAAAAATGATAATAGCACGAAATGAATCTAAAGCCATTTCCGCTCTAGGCTGTTATAGCGCTATGATTCCATTTTCAACATCCTATGGAATCCTGGGGTTTGCAGTTTCAGGAGGGGCCAGCTGGCCCTCCCAAAACTGCAAACCCCAGGATTCCATAGGATGTTGAAAGTGGAGTCATAGCGCTATAACAGCCTAGTGCGGAAATGGCTTCAGAGAGGAGCACAGCTCTAGGCATATTAATAAACCCATATATACAATCCTGGTTACAAGACTATCAACCGTGCCGATTATAGCAATGAATCTCAAGCTATTTGATGTGAAAGACCAGCAATTTCCACTCCCAGTATACTAGAAACCAGTACTATATTTGTACTCACTAGCTACATTATTTTTCTTTCCTGGAACCTATCCAGGGACCAGCAGCCAACGGCTTGTGGCCCAGCACTGGTCCATGGACTACCACTTTGAGTGGCACTGCCGTGTACCACTTGCATTTCAGCATCCTGGATGGAAAAATACACACCAATTTTTGTTTTCTAGTATATAGAGATACACATTGACTACAAGATTTAGTTCATATGCACACTTTGGCACTTTGGAAAATGCCTTGCTTTGGTTTGGACGGATTTGGAGCCATGATTTGGAGCCAGTGTGCTTTCATTTGGGGCCTGTGTCAAGATTCAGAAATCTAAAGGTTCATACTTCCCACTGACTGACAGAGAATTCCAAGAACATCTTTGTCAGAAATTGGTCACTTTGTAAGCATTACAGTCCCGGGGGGACCCATAAACATCAGAGGAACTTAACTCCCATTGATGTCAGTGGATTGACTCTAACTCTGATTAAATCTGGACCTAACTCATTTTTTCTCTAAGTATGGCTTAGATGCACTTAACTTTTCCTGAATTGGACCTAATGTGTCCTTAAATTTATTGCTTTCCCATCTCTTTTTCCCCTTTGATCTTGTTTCCCACATATTAATGTTATAGAATCCTTCTACATGGTTCTTTACTATTTTTAACCTAACAGGATGTTTTCAGAATACTAAGGCAAGTTTGGGGCTTCATGCTGTCATTTAACTCAATTTATTATTTTGTTTTGCTACATTTAGTAGATTTATTAGCAGCATTTTTGCTCACACCAGACATTACGCTCCAGATACTTAATCACTTAGAGAAAACTGAGCCCGTAGTTCACCTCCCATTATTTATAACCAGTTGAGGCTTATTGTTCAGTCACTGCAATCCTGTTAAGTCAAAACATGTGGATTTAAAATTATTGCAATCCATGAAAGGGCTAAACACCATGAATATCATTTCACACAGAGGCTGAAGTGATGCTACATAGTCCTTCAATTTCTGTTTTTCTAGGCCAAATTCTTTAGCTACTTGAAAGGCAAACCTTTTTGTAATCTTTTAGTACTGGATCAGCATTCAGAATGACCTTAACAGATTAGAGAGCTGGGCCAAAACTAACATAATGAAGTTCAATAGGGAGAAATGTAAAGTATTACACTTAAGCAGAAAAAATGAAATGTATATATACGGTATGGATGACACTTGGTTTGACATGTGAGAGAGATCTAGCAATCTTAGTAATATGAGTCAACAGTGTGATGCAGCATCTAAAAAAGCCAATGCACCAGTAGGAGGATGGTGTCTGGGCTGAGGGAAGAAATGGTACAATTCTGTTCTGCTTTGCAGAACAGTTCTGGGCACCTCATTTCAAGAAGCATATTGACAAGCTGGAACATGTCCAGGAGGAGGATAACCAAAATGGTAGAAGGCCTGGAAACCATGCCGTTTGAGGAACAGCTTAGGAAGTTGTGTATGTTTAGCCTGGAGAAGAGATGGTTAAGAGGTGACATGATAGCCATGTTTAAATAGTTGAAGGAATGACATATGGAAGATGAATCATAGAATCATAGAAATTCAGAGTTGGAAGAGACCACACAGGCCATCCAGTCCAACCCCCTGCCATGCAGGAACACCCTCAAATCAATCCCGACAGATGGCCATCAAGCCTCTGCTTAAAAACCTCCAAGGAAGGAGCCTCCACTACACTCCGAGGCAGCAGATTCCACTGCCGGACAGCCCTGACTGTCAGGAAGTTCTTCCTGAGGTTCAGGTGGAATCTCCTTTCCTGCAGCTTGAATCCATTGCTCCTTGTCCTGGTCTCTGGAGCAGCAGAAAAAAAGTCCCCTCCTTCCTCTACGTGGCATCCCTTCAAATATTTAAACATGGCTATCATGTCCCCTCTTAACCTCCTCTTCTGCAGACTAAACATACCCAGCTCTCTAAGTCTATCCTCATAGGGCATGGCTTCCAGGCCTCTCACCATTTTGGTCGCCCTCCTCTGGACTTGCTCCAGCTTGTCAATATCCTTCTTGAATTGGGGTGCCCAGAACTGGACACAGTATTCAAGATGGGGTCTAACCAAAGCAGAGTAGAGTGATACCAGTACCTCCCTCGATCTAGACACCATACTCCTATTGATGCAGCCGAGAATTGCATTGGCTTTCTTGGCTGCTGCATCACACTGCTGACTCATGTTCAGCTTGTGGTCTATGAAGACTCCTAGATCCCTTTCACACCTACTGCTATCCAGCCACGTGTCCCCCATCCTATATTTGTGGATTCCATTATTTCTGCCTAAGTGTAGGACCTTACATTTCTCTCTGTTGAATTTCATTTTGTTCGCCTTGGCCCAGCTCTCCAATCTATCCAGGTCATTTTGAATTTTGATCCTGTTCTCTGGCGTATTAGCAACCCCTCCCAATTTGGTGTCATCTGCAAATTTGATGAGCATGCCCTCTATTCTTTCATCCAAGTTATTGATAAAAATATTGAACAGCACTGGGCCCAGGACAGAACCCTGTGGCACCCCACTAGTCACTTCTCTCCAGGATGAAAAGCAGCCATTCGTGATCACCCTTTGGGTTCGGTCGGTCAACCAATTACAAATCCAACTAACAGTAGCCCTGTCCAGCCCACATTTTACTAGCTTCGTTGCAAGAATGTCATGGGGAACTTTGTCAAAGGCCTTACTGAAATCGAGATATGCTACATCCACAGCATTCCCTTCATCTATCAAGCTAGTAACTCTATCATAAAAAGAGATAAGATTAGTCTGGCATGACTTATTTTTGAGAAATCCATGTTGACTTCTCGTGATTACCGCGTTGCTTTCTAAATGATTAGAAACTGACTGCTTAATGATCTGCTCCAGGATCTTTCCGGGTACTGATGTCAGGCTGACTGGGCGATAATTATTTGGGTCCTCTTTTTTTCCCTTCTTGAAGATGGGGATAACATTTGCTCTCTTCCAATCTGCTGGAACTTCTCCTGTCCTCCAAGATTTCTCAAAGATTATAGCAAGCGGTTCCGAAATGACCTCTGCCAGCTCTTTTAATATCCTAGGATGCAATTCATCTGGCCCTGGAGACTTGAATTCATCCAATGCGGCCAGGTATTCATGTACCACCTCTCTACTTATTATGTGCCTCATTTCCCCTGCTTCCTCCCCTGCTCCCCAACCGCCAGGTTGAGTGCTTGTATGCTTCTGGGAAATTACGGAGGCAAAGAAGGTGTTAAGTAGCTCTGCCTTTTTTCTCCCCCCTGTGAGTAATTCGCCATCTTCTCTGCGTAGCGACCCTACTGTCTCCTTCTTTTTCCTTTTGCTGCGGACATATTTAAAAAAAACCTTTTTATTGTTTTTAATGTCTCTGGCCAGCCTAAGTTCGTTCTGTGCTTTAGCCTTTCTGACTTCCTCCCTACATCTCCTAGCTACTTGCTTAAATTCTTCTCTGGTGGTTTCCCCTTCTTCCATTTCCTATACATGTTTCTCTTAACTCTTAGCTCAGCTGAGAGTTCTTTAGTCAACCATTCTGGTTTCTTCAGATGCCTTCCATTTTTCCTCCTTATTGGCACTGTTTTAGACTGTGCCTTCAGTATCTCCTTTTTAAGGAACTCCCATGCCTCCTGAACTCCTTTCCCTTTAACTATTCCTGACCACGGAATTCCAGCCAGCAGCTCCCTAAGTTTACAGAAGTCCGCTTTTTTAAAATCTAAGATGAGTGTCTGGCTACCCTTATCTTCTCCTTCCCACTGAATGCTAAATTCCAACAGGGCATGGTCACTCCCCCCTAAAGATCCAACCACTTCTACCTCATTCACAAGGTCATCCCTGTTGGTCAAGACCAGATCTAGAATATTTGATCCCCTTGTGGCCTCTTCCACCTTCTGGACCATGAAGTTGTCTGCAAGACAAGCAAGAAACTTGCTGGACCTTGCTGTCTTGGCAGAGTTTGACTGCCAGCATATATCCGGGTAATTGAAATCTCCTGTTATTACTGTATCCCTCCTCTTTGAATGTGCAGTCATTTGGTTGAGGAAGGCGTTATCCAAGTCCTCAGCCTGGGTTGGAGGTCTGTAGTAAACCCCCACCAGAATATCCCTATTGTTTCTCGCTGCCTTAATTCTTACCCAGATGCTCTTGACCTGGCTTTCTGGGTTTAAGTCCTGGATCTCTTCACAGGTGAAAACATCCTTGACATACAAGGCTACTCCTCCTCCTTTCTTGTTTGGTCTATTTTTACAAAATAGGCTATACCCCTCTATTCCTGTATTCCAATCATGAGACTCATCCCACCAGGTCTCAGTGATGCCTATCAAATCGTATTTATTTTCTTGTACTAGGAGTACAAGCTCATCCTGCTTGTTTCCCATACTCCTTGCATTAGTGTAGAGACATTTAAGTCCCTGGGCCCTTCCTGCAAGTCCTGTACTATTGATTCTACTCGTCCCGCCATTGACCACTTGTACTACTTGTCCAGTAACATTTGGGCCTTTTTCCCCTGTGTTCTCTGGGTCCTTGCCCTGAATAATATTGTCTCCCTCCCCAGTGGAACTTAGTTTAAAGACCTCTTAATCTTCCTTGCAAGACTGTTTGCAAAAACATTCCTGCCAAGTTTTGTGAGGTGCAGCCCATCCCTCGCCAGAAGCCCATGTTCATGGAAATTCAGGCCATGTTCCAAAAACCCAAACCGTTGTTGGTGGCACCATGTGCGGAGCCAGTTGTTGACCTCTACTATTGCCCTTTCCCTACGTGCGCCGTATCCTTGAACAGGGAGGAAAGACGAAATGACCACCTGCACACCAAGGTCCTTAAGCTTCGTCCCCATACGCTCGTAGTCCTTTGCAATGTGGTTTAAGCTGCTCCTCGCAGTGTCATTGGTTCCGACATGAACCAAAATGAGGGGCTTATAGTCAGTGGGTTTGACTAGCCTGGTTAGCCTCTCCGTTATGTGGTTGATCCTGGCCCCAGGAAGACAACAGACCTCTCGATTGAGCTTGTCCATTTTGCAGATTGCTGTTTCAGTTCCTCTTAGCAAAGAGTCCCCAACAACCAGAACTCGCCTCTTCTGAGGCTTCCCCTGGGCTCCTCGATAAGCGTGTTTTACTAGGACTGCCTGAGCATTCTGTTGAGGCTGGGAGCGTTGATCTAGTTCCTGTTGCCAATGTTGGATTCTTTCTTGTTGACATTCTGTTCCCTCTGCGTAGTGCTCCTCTTTGTCTGTAAGTCCAAGTACATCAAAGCGATTGTGTAGGTTAAGAGTCTCTGTTACCTTTTTGGTCCTGTTACTCCTCCGTGTGACATTTGCCCAAGCCTCCGTTTCCTGGCGCTGTGTACTGGCTTCCTGATCTGGCAGCTCCTCCGTGTATTTGGAGTTCTGGTAGGTCTTCTCTACCCTATCCAAAAACTCCTCCCCTTCCCTGATAAGGTGGAGATCAGAAACTTGTGCCTCCAGCTGGCGAACCTTCTCCTCCAAGAAGGTGACCAGCTTGCACTTGGTGCAGGTGTATCCGAGAACATCTTGTGGCAAGAAAAGGAACATGCCACAAGTGTTACAGGTGACTACAGCAGCTCCCTCTCCTTCCATCCTTGAAACTACAGAGAGTAGTACAGGAGAAGCTCGAGAAAGTAAAGGAGTTCAAGTGTGCGCGCCAAAGGCGCGCGCCGTTGGTAGCTCCTAATAAAGCTCCTTCCCGCTAGCTGCCTCCTCCCCCTTGTTAGTCAGACCGTGTGATCAGGCAGAGCCCACGGCCAGGACAATAGCCAGCAAACAATAGCAAGCAAATAACAAGCAAGGCCCCACAAGCACAGCAAAAACAAGCACAGCAAAAACAAGCCTGTAAAACACACCTGGTCTAGGATGTCTTCACAGGCCCAGCTCTCCTCTGCTCTTTCCTCTGGGAAAATGAAGCAAGCTTGTTTTCTGTCGCTCTAAGGACACGGAGCAATGGCTTCAAACTGCAGGAAGAGATTCCACCTAAACATTAGGAAGAACTTCCTGATGGTAAGAGTAGTTTGATAATGGAACACACTGCCTTGGAGTGTGGTGCAATCTCCTTCTTTGGAGGTTTCCAAACAGAGGCTGGATGGCCATCTGTCAGAAGTGCTTTGATGGTCTTGATGGTCCTTGTATTCTCTTCCAGCTCTATGCTTCTATTTTTCTGTAATCTTTGCAATACCAATCTTCCGCTATTTTGAAGAGAACATTTGTTCTTTTGTGCAGCTCCCATAAATTTCTAGGAGATGATCAGCTGCATTCTTTAACTAGAATGGCAACACAGAAAGTGAAGCTTCGCATATTCTCCCAACATTACCTTCCATTGAGGTGTTTGGCTTAACAGCCATAAAGTATGTGCAAATCCTTCCTGTTTTCAGGGAAAGGTATCATCCCCTCAGCCATTCAAGGTTGGCTAGAAAACAACAGAATGCTTCCACCCTGCCCTGCTCTTTGTTTTCAGACCCTTACTGACTCACAGCATGCTGTCCCAACTGCCACAGGCCTCATAATGGCTTAGTACTGTTCCCATTCCTGAACATTTGGTGAGTTGCCCAATGACTTTTTTGCACTGCCTTTTGTTGGCATGGGGTCAACAAGACACTGTTAAAGCCAGTGCAGGATATAGAATTTAGAAGTAAACCCCAACATGTGATGTATGATTTTTTTTAAAAAAGAAATGGATGGGGTGGGAACCATAATGAAATACCTGTGAGATGGGAAATCCCCCCTTTTTTTTTACATGGCAAACATTTGACACCTTAGAGGCTACATCTCCCATTTCATACATAAATAAATTTCAAAGAGCTAGTTGACTGTCCCCATGGTTGAAAGTACTGCTCCTAAAGGCCAGGATGGGAAAACAACAGCCATAGACCTGCTCCCAAATGTCTACATCAGCCTGGCTTTTATCATGGAGAATGGGCTGGATGAGGCTATGGGAGTAATTCTTCCCCAACTTTGCCCATCGTTTATTTCTATATATAATAAAATCATAATAATCTAGTTAAGTATTAAAATAAGCAAAGATTCCAATATGCATCTGCATTTATTAAAGCACCTGATGCCGTGGCCTAGGGATGGGCAGGGGGGGCAAGGAGGATGGTGTACCCTGGGCAGCACTTTTTGGAGGGCAACGCCACTCCTTGCCTGCACCCCAACCCACTCCTGCCTCTCCCCTTCCCACCCACCCCGCTCGCATCAAGCTACGCCACTGACCTGATGCCAAAATTAATAATTGGGCACATACTCACATGCGTATATAGTTTCTTCATTGAGTCTATAGTATTTCAATTCCCTATTTGGGCAGTCAGGGGGTATTTGGAATAATTAATGCTCTACTGAAAAAGCCTTTAAACCCACCAGAAAAATTCTTAATTCAATAATAGATAATGCCATTTTCTTACTTAGGAAAAATAAATATATTTGTTTTTAAAATTCCAAGTGATACATAATTATCCACACCTGTAGAACAATTAATATAATTTTGCAGCATCTAGTTATATGCAAAATATATGCTTTTATATTTCTGGCCAAAAATACATTTGCTAAAGTGTTTAATATTACATATATGACTACAGAATTGATCCCTGATTTTATAAACTTCAATACTTTGAAAACCCACTCTTTTCACTCCTCTTCCCCACCTTTGTTCCTGACTATAATTTTTATGACTTTCAAAGTCTTCTTCCCCACTCATATTTTTATTGCTATCCATCTCTGGTGTCTTCTTTCATCCATCCTCCATCTCAATCTTCAGTTTAGATGCACTTTTGCATATCATACATACCTTCCTCCAAGAACATCGTTATATATTTCTTCTTTCTTTCCCTCTTCTTTTTCTTTTGTCTTTATCCCAGTCCTCTTCCCATCTCTCTCTCTCTTTCTCAGACTCTTCCAAACCTATCCACACTCTCTCCTATCTTTCCTTTCTCCTTTTCTAGTTTTTTTTTTTTTTAAATCTATTCCCCTTCCCCACACTGCAGCTTTGTTTCTTTGTCACTCCAATATTGCTCCCAGAGAAAATTCCCTAGTGGGGAAGGAGAAAGGTATACTTAGGGTCCTTTCTGCACAACACTGTTACAGTGCTATTATTTCACTTTCAACATCCTGTGAAATTCTGAGGTTTGTAGTTTACTGAGGTCAAAGAGCTCTCTGGTTAAGAGTTCTAACCAGAACTCTTAGCCCCTCCCTAAACTGCAAACCCCAGGATCCCATAGGATATTGAAAGTGGAATAATAGCACTACAACAGTATAGTGTGGAAATGGCTTTACTACATTCTGTTTTTAGTTTTTTATATAAAAGTATCATTAATGTAATTAATATTAACTCAGTTCAGTTCTTTACCTATGTTATACTCCATTCCAGGCAGTGTCAAAGAAATCCAACTTGCTTACATGAAAACTGCTCCCATAGCTTGGCAGAGGCATAACACAACTGTACTTAGTGCAAACTTTACAATCTGTTTTTTTTCTTCCTTTTTCCAGAATGCTTCTCTTAAAGCAACAGAAATATATGGCTTTCAATAAAGGCAAAAGTCATTCATTAATGGAAAAGTAAAGCAAATTAAACTACTTTGCACACACACACACACACACACACACACCTGTTTAGAGGTTTCCCAACCCTTTTTCTGGGCATCTATCAAGTCTTTGGCAGACTAATTAATTGACACACCCACCACTTATGGCTATACTTTCTCTCAACTGTCCCAACCTTCTCATCACCACTGCAGATCCACATTGCTGACCTTGATTCACACAAAGCACGCTACCTATCTCCAGTATACTGTTCCTCCTCATCTCCTTCTCTTCTTTCTCAATTTGAAACAAGCAAACAAACAAATCAAGTACATAAGATCAGACACTTGTACTGAAACTCTTGTGCTGCAGCTCTTCCCAAATAATGAACAAACTAAGCCAGAACCAGGTATTCCATGGCAGAATATGGCATCCTGATGATGAATAAAATAAGAGTTGATCTTCAAAACACTTTTCTTTCTATCTGCACAGCTGAGCTTCCCAGCAAAATAAATCAAACTAAATGTTTCTTCTTCCCACCATACCTGGATGGAGCTGCCAGTAGGACTCATGCAAGCAACAGCACAAAACTGGAATAGAATCTTATGCAACAACTTGACTGCTCAGATACTCGAAAAGGGACATAAGGGACTCTGCTGTAGCCCAATAAACCATCCAGCTGCTGCTTGGACTGGTGGATTGCTAGGCTGCTGCAGGTTCACTGACACATTTGTTACCCCAAAATGTGGATGCCACAAGGGCCAACCCACAATGCCAGTACCTCCTTGCAAAGGTGGGGAATTAATTATCTCAAAAGAGGAGGCTTGCAAGAGTGGGGTAACTTAACGAGATCATGCTACCAATGTTTACGGGCTCACACAGGAAAAGAACCAGCCAAAGATTCAGAAGTAAGCTAAAAATGTGTTTTTATTGAGGGGAATTTACTCATGCATGCACACAAGATACACACAGTCAAACATTCACACAAGAGCTAACTGAAGGATAAAAGGAAGAAAAAAATATGGATAGAGAGTCTGAGGGCTTTGGGGAATTTATAATTATCAGTCCAGAAGAGTAGTGAAGAGTAGAAATGTGTTTTGGCTTACGTAGAACCTCATGACAGTTCTCATTCAGGAGCCAGATGGACAGAGTGGTGGGTAGAGCTTTGAGAGAATGCACTGGGCATCCTGAAATCAGGAGTATTTGTACCCAAAAAATAGCCCGTGACAGTAGAAGGTATGTGCAGTTTCAGGTGTGGAACAATGGGAGTTGCAACAATGGACTATCAACCCACTAATGTTTGCAGTGTTTGGATGACAAAAACATGGTGACTGTTGTAATAACTCTGTATTGTGGGTGCTACAAGGAAAGAGGAAGGAGTCCAGGGATACAGGGGATGTCAATCAGTGTTTTAGTGGGCTTCTCACAACGGCATTCTCCAGGAAATTCCAGTTTCTATTATTCTCTGAAACAGCGGTGATTTACCTGATAATTGACCAAGATTATACCAAGAGTGTTTTAGGCTGACCTGCCTGTGGCCTCATGTTTACAGTCAGGTTTCTTCCTCTTTTGATTTGATCTCCCAGTCACCTTCAGGTTGGATTTTGATATCACTGCAAATTGATATCGAAATCAATTAAATATGATGCCAATTAGATATGGTGCCCATTCCAAACCATACTGATATCGGGGACCCCCAAAGCGGGGCCTTACCCATTCTTGCTCCTTTGGGTAGGGGTAATCAATGTGCTGCAGAGTCTTTGTAGGAGAAACTCAGTTACCGAGTTCTAGAAAGACAAGACTGAGAGACCAACTAGTGAGGAAGCTAACAAACAATGCTAACTCAAAGACTGATTATAAGTGAGGTGGCTGGCAGATGTGGACTGGTTGAGAGTACCCTGAACCTTGGGGAAGGCATTGCCCCCACTTCCATCCATGATTTTATTTATATCCCATCTTTCTCCCAGACTGGGACTCAAGGCAGCTTGCAAGAGGCAGAAAATTATAGTTAAGGTACATATAGTTAAAACCATAGAGCTGCTGTGATTAAATCAGTATTAAACTAACAGCAGAATTCAAGTCATTTAAAATATGGTTTTAAAACAAAGTTTTAAGAACAATACATCACCATAAAAGCCCTTCATGTGTTAACATCAATTACTAGAGGCTTGCTGGAATAAAAAAAAAAAGTCTGATTCTTCTGCTGAAAAGACAAAGGCCGTTTCCGCACTAGACCCCTCCCTAAACTGCAAACCCCAGGATTCCATAGGAGGTTGAAAGTGGAATAATAGCACTATAACAGCCTAGTGCAGAAATGGCCAAAGAAGGAACCATCCTAACTTTCCTAGGGAGAGAGTTCCAAATTGTGGGATCAGCCACTGAGAAAGCTCTCTCACATTCCTCCCATGCGTGCCTGTAACAGTGCTAGGATAGGAAGAAAGAAGCTCTATTGATGATCTGAGAGCTCAGGCACTTCCCCTAATGGACCAATCTCCACTGGGGAGAATCTCTCAGAGCCTAAAAATGTAAGTGGGGCATGTTTGTCTTTTGGTGACTTGCCTGGATAAGAAGGAAATCCTATAATTTGAAGTTAAAATGTATTTGCTTCTGTGCTTTTCAGATACATTTAGTAGTTAGCACTTCTGAAGTCCGTGTTGTTCCACCAAGGCAAATGTTCAGAGGGGAGTGAATGGGTTGATGAAATACCTTTCATAATACCAACTGCTGTGGGAATGAAAAGATAACAGGGTGGAGGAGAGTTCAGTTTACCATAAACCACCTCTATTTGCAATGAAATGGTTGCAAATAAAGCTGGCCATTTTATTTCAAAAGTTTTGAAAGCAGTCTGATGACATTCTTTGTTGGTTTGCGCATGCTCCAGGCTTGTGCAATGAAAGCCAATCTTGACTTACTCAAAACTCTCAGATATTGAACCAATAGAACATTAACACCTTGAAGCAGTCTTCTCAAAGCAGCCAGTGATGAAGTGACAGCTGAACTGTTTTCAGAAACTGCACTGTCAGCATGGCAAGGAGTCTACTGAGTGGTGGTTAAAAAATGAAAATAGTAGATGGGCACAGAAGTTGGGGCATTCAATTGAATTAGAAACTTGGGAAAGAGTGTGGAAAATAGATATAAAATTTACACCAAACTTAAATTTAAGAGAGAACTTTTATAAAATGTTTTATAGATGGTATATGACC
Source organism: Ctenosaura bakeri (assembly GCA_948474755.1). Taxonomy (NCBI): domain Eukaryota; kingdom Metazoa; phylum Chordata; class Lepidosauria; order Squamata; family Iguanidae; genus Ctenosaura; species Ctenosaura bakeri. The sequence continues at coordinate 114,518 of CAOLHI010003792.1, forward strand.
CCAGAAAGATGACAAAAATAATGAAAAATGGGAATTCAAATTGTTGGAAGTGTGATGAAAAGACGAGGTCTTTTTTCCATATGTGGTAGACATGTAAGATAGCAAAAAAAATTTGGAAGAGGGTACACGACGAAATCCAAAGAATTTGTAAGCTGAATTTTGAAATGAAACCGGAGCTTCATTTGTTAAATATGTTAGGGCAACAAAGGGAAATAAGAAGTCATCAGAAGATATTATTATATCTAATAACTGCAGCAAGGTTGACGTTTGCGCAGCACTGAAAAGAAAAGAAACATATTGATATAGAAGAATGGAAGTTAAAAGTTCTGGATAGGATAGAGATGGAAAAGTTAGCATTTTCTTTGAAGAATAAATCTATCCAGAACTGTGAGAAGGAATGGAAAAGAGTATTGGATTGGGTAAGGATATAAATGTATGAGGAATCAAAGAAGAAATAATGTAACTGTTCTTCTCTCTGTAAGATGGAAATTATGTTTGTAATGCAATGGAAATAAGCAATTTCAACTGGAAGATTTAAGCATGGAAGTGGGGGGGGGTATTTTGAGATAAACTTTCAATAAAAATTATACCCAAAAAAATGACAATAGGATTGTGGAAATTGCATATGTTGGGCAAAACTGATTTTAGTGTTCCTCTATCCTTTAAAGACTCTACACCCGATACCCATAGTAAGCCCATACAAGATACTTTATTCCACACTGCTCCCTTGCCTATTAATTCAGGTGGCAGGAAGTACATGCCAGTGTTACCCTGTATGTTGGGGGGTCCAGGGAGGGGTGCCCAGATTGCCAAATATAAATACAAGATGGGGGAAATTAGCTGGAGCACTCTCTTGGCTAAACGAGAGGCAGGGTAACTTTTAGCAAGGATCTTTAACCCAATGTATACAAGCGGCGGGTCAGAGTGCAGTTGGACAAGGTTTTCAAAGTGACAAACAATATTTTATTAAAGACAAGAAACACAAAAGACAAGACATAAGCTAACTAACTGGAAATAGAAACGGGGAGTTGCAAAAGGGTAGGCAATACAACACCTGGTCTCGTAGTCCTGGAGAAGAGCGGGGTTCTGGGGAAGAAAGCTCAGCATGGGTAGCTGAAGGGAGTTCCTTAGACAACCGGCAGCAAGGCAGGATGGAAGTCCAAAGTAGTCCGGAGACCGTTTGGAACTGAGGGCTTTTTATAGGGGAGTTTGTGCCTACCAGCTATGGCAAGCTAGGTGAGAACAAAAGGAGTTTTAGCACTGGACAAAGGATTTGATAAAGGTCAAGTTTACATGATTGGATTTACTCTTGATGACAATAGTGTGGCCGGTATGTTGATGGACCAACATAAAGGAGTGGCTTGGCTGAGAGCCGTGCCGCTATTGTGAGGTTTGCAGTTGGAAGTTCCCTGAAGCTATGAGCGAGGCTTGAGTTGCTGGCCTCAATAGGGTCTGGAATGTAAAACCATTAGCGGCCACACTCTGTCCGTGCTTGCCCGGAGAACCTCGCAAACACGTGGAGTGGGGTAGCTGGAAAAAGTCAAGCTAAGGCCGAATTGTTTGATATCAAAATGATATCTGGGGTCCTCACCCACAGTGCCATAGTGGAAGTAACACCAGCAAGGGGAATTTTGTTGGGAGGACAATAGTAGGGATTGATTCTGCCCTTATGGCCCTTCCCTGGTCTTACCTGGTTGTTGAAGACTTCAACATTGTCACTATGTACTCTATAAATATACATGTTACTTTGTGAATAGCATAAGCAAAACAAGAACTTTCTTCTAAGAGATGTCAAATGGAATATTGCAAACCGCTTACAAAACAGTTGCTGTGCACTAACTCGGTTTGCCAGAAATGTAACAAAGTTGTGGTTGTCTTATTTTCAGTTCAGTCTTTTAAACAGTTATCTTATAAGTCAGTGCCAGGGTGTTTCAGGGTGGTTCTTAACAACTGTGAAGTGCATTGTGACAGTCCTCATAGCCATGCCCCCAAAGAAACTCTATGTTGTTTTTCTAGTGCACCATTAAAATCTTCACCTTAAAGCCACAGACATTTAAAAGAAACTACTAATAAAATCTGACAGTTAAGTGTTATCATTCATGACTCATGACTGCAGTTCTCTGTGTAGACATCTGGGTATAAGAATGCTGAAACTAAGATATGCTTATTTCTGATGATTAGGTTCAATTTGTAAAACACATTTGTCTTTTTAAAAAGCTTTCCAGACAACTGAAATGCAATCTTTCACACCTCTGCCCTGACAGACAAGGCATCTCACTTATGACAGAATGGTCGGCACTTCCTTTCTAGCATCTTGTATTTACTCTGTTTCCTTTCTGAACAGTTGTTATGTACATCTCTATGTGTATGTGCCTTCACCTGTCGACTTATGCTGACCCTATTAATTTTCTTATTCAGAAGTGGTTTTGCCAATGTCTTCCTCTGAAATACAGTCTACAGCACCTGATGTTTATTAGCTGTCTCCCATCTAGATACTAACCAGAGCTGACCATGTTTAGCTTCAGAGGGGACCTGATACCTTTAGGGTATTTGAGCACTGTGTACATTTACCTCAGATTTAATAGATACTATAGCTTGGACAGGGATGCAGCATGAAGTCAGTCTGAAAACCCATTCTTTCCCAAATATCTTTGTACTGGCATCCTGGTTTTCCATTCACTTTAGGAACTCTAATCTCTAATCTAAGCTGTGTCAACTCTGGTTAGTACCTGGATGGGAGACTGCCATTGCATACCAGGTGCTGTGGGCTATACTTCAGAAGAAGGAACTAGTAAAACCACCTCTGAGTATTCCTTGCCTAAGACAACTGTATGAAACTAATAGGATCACCGTAAGTTGACAGGAAACCTGAAAGCACACACTGAGGCCATTTTCATATTGGACTGTTATAGTGCTATTATTCCACTTTCAACATCCTATGGAATCCTGGGGTTTGCAGTTCAAAGGCCCCTCACTAAACTGCAAACCCCAGGATTCCATAGGATGTTGAAAGTGGAATAATAGCACTTATAACAGTCTAGTGCGGAAACACACGAGATACTTTTACCAACTGTAACAAAATGGGTATTGTCCCTGTAAAATATGTTAGCAATTTTATTTCTTTTATTTCTATCGATGCTTTTCTCTCACTTTATTAGTTAAATGTTTACAGCTTGCATTCTGTTGCACTCAACTGAAGCCCTGCAGTTTGTTGATCCAGGGTTTGCGACTAAGCCACTTTGTGAAGGCCACAGACCTTTTACAGCAGGGTATAAATCAGGGGTGTGTAACTGTGTGAGAGCCAGTCTGGTGTAGTGGTTTGAGAGTTAGATTACAGCTCTGGAGACCAGGGTTCAAATCTCCACTCAGCCATGGATACCTTGGGCAAGTCACACTCTTAGACCCTTTCTGCACCTTACCTTCTTCTGGCGCTGGGGTGCAAGGATCACGTGAGCAGCCTCTGGCAAGAGGCTCTCGTGTCCGGGGTCCTTCGGCTCGTGCGAGAGCCCCACCTCTTCTTTCTGCAGTGCAGCTTGGGACCTTCCCAGGCTGCGCTAGGGCAGGAAATGCGACCAGTGCAGCTCTGGAGGCTCCGCATGCCAGGTAAGTGCACACAGGGCCTGGGAGCAATACACGATCGTGCACCATCTTTGGTTTCTAGCCAAAAACGAAAAAGTGCGTGATCAGCGCCTGCTGGCCCATGGAGCGTCACGCGATTGTGAGTACGTCATGCAGATCGCTCCTCACAATTGCACGATGCTCCAGGCACCCTTTTACATGGTAAATGCCATGCGGAAAGGGCCTTAGGTTCAGGGGAAGGCAAAGAGCCCCCCCCCCATAGATCTTGCCAAGAAACCCATGATAATTCTGCCTTAGGATCACCATAAGTTGGAAATGACTTGAAGACATACAACAACAGCAAGATGTAATTGTGCCATTCTGGTGGTCTGCAGGCATGTCATTTGTGGTTTCTGTCAAAAATAAGCAATCTTTTTGCATTTGGGGGTTGGGGAGTGTTGGGTCAAATGTTTTCAAACTGCCACACTTTTTGTGTAGGTTTAATTGGGATGGATTTTTCAGCTTTAAAAAATGGGAGGGAGCTTTAGAGGTCTCCTAGAGGGCTCTGCAGCATAAAATAGGGGCTGGTGCCACCTGTGTCTTGTGCACTTCCTCATCTTGATACGAAATTCACATAGGTGCGTTCCAACACCCCAGGGGAATCCAGGGGGCTTGGGCCCCACAACTCCCCTCCAAAGTTTACTTCTATGATTGGGATACCACTTAATGATGATGTAATTGGACAAGTAGCATGGCCTTCTGGGGAACTGGTGCTAATATAGCCCTAGGGCTGGAGCAGAAACCTCAGAGGGCTGGATCCAGGCCCTGAAGTCCTCCACCCCCGATTAGGCAAAAGATGTCATGTAAAAATTGGGTTTTGAAAGGGCATCCAAAGGTTGAGAGAAAGATGACATAGTGAAGTTGTTCTGGGAAAGAGTTCCTGGCAGAGAAAGCAACAAGTCATTACTTAGAAACAAAGCCAGCTATTTTTCAGGTGGCTGAACTGGTACAGCTGAAGAAGTGAGACTTACTGGTGGAGACTCCAGAACTGTTTTTAAGGCAGGGGGTTTCAAGACTGGCAGGCAGTTTATTTGTGCATTTTTTCATACTCACACATACAGTTTTGCCAAATGGTAAGAATATACATTACAGTGAATAATAAATTAATAACAACCAGCTGAAACAATTAACAGTGTGATTACCATAAAGACAATAACTAAATAATAAATGAAATATTATAAATTTTTTTAAAGCAGAAAAATAATGTACTTCTGTCAGTACAGAAGATCCTATTAAGTAAATGCAAAGGTGGTTATAAACTATGCCACTTCTGACTGGTAGCTCCCCAGAGAGTTCAACTACAGAGGAGTCTTGGTGGTTCTGGTCCTGGTACCTGATCATTTCAAGGAGAGCCCATCCTCCCATGTCTAGCTGCGGGGTTCCAAGCCCCACACCTCTGCCCATTCCAGGATCTGTAAGAAGTAAGAACAGAAAGGCACAGAACAAATTTCACTGTATCTGCAGAAGTGAGCGTAGCCCCACAATCAGTTGTGAAACACCATATGTTTGTGAATCTATGAGAAGCAAAAAAAGTATCCATATGCCATGAGATTGTACTGAGTGCTATTACCATTTCTCCACTGTCCGTTGCATGTCTTGTGGGTGGCAAAATGATGTCATTTTATTCAAACAGCTTGTAGTAGTTTCCAGTCCCACCCCCTACATGAGAGGTATGAATCCTTGAAGTAATGAAGCAGAATCACATTTTCCCCCCACTGAGATTACAGTATCCTTCCTAACCAGTGACAATTGGCCTGTCATGAAAATTACATCACATTATCTCTCCAAAGAGACCAGCATTTCAGTCAAAGGACAGCTGTCAAAATAAAAGATTCAGCCTTGAGATTCAGAAAGCTCTAAGAGAGCATATACATGAAATCTGTGTTCTTTTGAAGAGTCTGAATTTCAGGATAAATTAATAGCTGTATGTAATCGACTCATAACACCCCAGTTGTCCATATCACAAATATCTTATGTTACAACTATTTGTTCAAAACCACATGGGATAAAATTTAGGCTTGTAAGTGGCAAATGGCACAATTCCAGATTTAACAGAGTTGCATGAAAGTGAATTGTGTATTTCCCTGCCTTGTGCAGAAACAATTCTGGTTATAGGTTTTGTCTAGTTTTCTTAAAATAACTCAAACAGAAGTGAGATAAGGGTGTCACCATGAAAGCTCTTCTCAGTTCTAAAAATCAGGACAGAGAGATCAGCACAAAACCCTTTGTTTGATTAACGTTTTCATCCGAGCTGATACTGCATATGGTTCTTTCCAAAATTATATCTACTCCTTTGTTAATATAATTATTAGTTGTCTGAAGACTTTTATGGCATTCACTGAACTTCTTGTGCCACCTGGCCAGGGATGTAAGAATAACACAACAAGAAAAACACATAATTTTGTTCATAGAATCATAAACCTGGAAGAGACCACAAGGCCCATCAAGTCCAACCCTCTGCCATGCAAGAATACATAGTCAAAGCATTCCCAACAGATGACCATCCAGCCTCTGTTTAGAAACCTCCAAAGAAGGAGATTCCACCACACTTCAAGGCAGCGCATTCCCCTATTGAACTGCTCTTACTGTCAGGAAGTTCTTCCTAATTCCTGATGGGATCTTCAAATAATGGTCATCATCATCATCAACATCATCATCATCATCATAGTTCAATTTAATAACTTTTAATATAATTTAATCGCTTTTGAACAGTTTGAGATAATGTAATGACATTTTTTTCAAATGATGTCTGTCACCAGCAAAAAACAAAACAAAACTCCAGCTCTTTGAGATCAATCTATGACTGTTCATCTGTCTGCCTGTCTTCCTTCCATCCATTCAATTTTAAGTGTAAAAGCTCATAACTTTTCTTTAAGCCTTCACAGACCCCCTGTGAGGACATTGCAGACACCATGTTAAGAACTACTGTCCTAAAGGCAGATTCCATCTGATCTTGGAAGCTTACCAAGATCAGCCCTGGTTAGTACTTGGATGGGAGACCACCAATCAACACCAGGTACTGTAGCCTCGGTTTCAGAGAAAGGAATTGTCAAATTGACCTCTGAGTATTCTTCGCCTAAGAAAACCCTATGAAATTAATGGTGTTGTCATAAGTTGACAGGTGATTTGAAAGCACAAACATACAATTTAAAAACATACACACACAACTGAGTTGTTTATGTTTACAGGAATACCTCAGTTCACAATGCATTTGACGACAAAACTCCTTTTTACAAAGTCTTTTTACACTCCCATATCCCCTACTTTTCTTTCATGTCTTCTGTCTAGCAAGCTTTTTAGACACATCAGCATTAGGAGGATAATGAAAGAGGGCTGGACAAAATAGCACTTTTAGATGTTGAGTTACAGTCGCATGTTTGTGGTAAACCATGCAATAAAATCTGAGGTGGGAAAGAATGGAATTCTGTTCTAGCCAATTGCTACTGTTGCAGTGTGTGCCTACCTACAACAAACAAGGTAAATACTAGCTATCTCCAGAATCCCTGACTGAGCATGCATGAAGAGCAAAACAGATAGAAAGGTGGGAAAGCAATGCACCTGCCTCACCAGCATATTGACAAAGAATGGAACTATATCTTCACCCACAAAAATAGAACTAATAAGAAAAGTGGAGGCTGGTGAAAGAAAAGGTCATCCCTAGATGCATTTAGGAAGAAGCCTTCAAGTTGTTGTGGGTTTTCCGGGCTTTGAGGCCATGTTCTATTAGTATTTTCTCCTGATGTTTTGCCTGCATCTGTGGCTGGCATCTTCAGAGGATCTTAAAGGAGAAAAAATGAATAGAACACGGCCGCAGAGCCCAGAAAATCCACAACTTATGGATTCCGGCTGTGAAAGCCTTCGACTTTACAAAGCCTTTAGGCGTTCTCTAGAAAGTTTTAAAAAATGTGTACAGTACTTATAGAAGGCTTACATAACATGGTAGTTTCATTTCACATATACATACTGTTTCTTTCAAATAAAATGTTTGCCGAAACATGCTAAACTGTTCTTCCTTTTTGTCATGTAGGAACCTATCCCTATTCTTTCTACTTCTGGTACCAAATTTTCTGTTAAAGAAGTAATTCCCAAAAACAAATTTTCTTTCTTAACTGAGGAATATCAGTATAGCAGTTCAGGTGGAACTAGTAATTTTTGCAGAGAGCACAATCCTATATTGTATAGGACAATACTAGGATATATTTTGTGCAGGACTGCTGCAGTACTTTTATGAATAACTAGTTACATCTAGAAAAAAGTCAATGCAAAAAAATACCTCCAAATCTCTTATTTCTATTAATTCAATCAATCAAGTCTTATTTCTATTAATTCAATCAATCAATCAGTCAATTTATTAATGCGTAGACCAAAGGCCATTTGCATACAGAATATTAAAATGCAACACAATACAGTACAATACAAAATGTTAAAATAAAATACATATGCAAAAACAGCATGGCAAAATACATTATATAGTAAGTTACATAATAGTCGTGTGTGAGAAAAATTTAGAGTTTGGTTATTTCTATTGAGAAACCTGGAGAGCAATGTAAACCTGTAATCCTTGATATGAACACATGCATATCCCATTGCATGTCACATGTCTACACAAAGTGTCCAGATCAGCAAGGGATGTAGTGTACACTTGCTGAATGTTTCATGTGGCGGATTATACAGTCAGCTTTCCACATTTGCTGATTTCACTTTTGCAGATTTGATTATTCATGGATTATTTGCTGTCACCTCTGCTGTCTTCCTGTGCCATTTTTAATAGGGAGTGCAAGCCTCCTGAGACTGAGAAACTGAGAATGAGGCTTCTAAGTTCCTATTAAAAATAGTACGGGGAGCAGTGGAGGTGGCAGTAAGCCCCACCAGCCCCCCGCTTCTGCCTTGTGAGGGAACCCTGAGGCCTCAAAGGAACCCACCATGGGCTGAATATGGTGCTCACACTTCTTTTGTGTGTAACATATGGTTTGGGAAGGCCTAGTTATTCACCGTTTTCCCACTTTCACGGGGGTCCTGTGGCCCTAACCCCAGTGAATGGGGAAGGATGACTGTACACACATAGAAGTCAGCGCCTTTGTATGTAACACATAAACACTGCCTGGAAGCAAAAAAATTGTCGGTGATTTGCAACTACTTGAGGGGCTTCAGTTGTAACATGGAAATCGATGCTTTGTGCACCCATTCTCAGCTTGTAAGAGCTCTGAACGTGTTCCTGTCCGATTATGGTAACGTTGGAGTTCTGGGCACCTCCTTCTCTTCTTGTGGCCGGTGTCCTGTGTCTTTAGCAACTGCCCGACAGGCAGGTTCTCAATAGGCGCGGCTTCGCCCGGTGCAGGAGGAACTGGCACCTGTGGGAGATCCTGCCAATGGAGCGGTAGTTAGAAGGCTCAGGAGCCCGTAAATCCCACTAACTGAGCTGAACGGCACTTGCGTCTGAGTGCAAATACAAAAGCCTTGAGCCCCCGGGACTGGAAAGGAAACCACGGCAAGTGGGATTTGGACAAGACGCGCCTCAGCAGCGGCCCCGGCCTTTTCCTCCCGGCCCCGCCCCGCCGCCCTTTGACTCTCCGAGGCGGGCCGGGGGCGGAGGCTGGCGGAAACACCGCCCGGGCAACCGCGCGGGAGGGGCGGACGGAGGGGAGACAAGCTCCGGGCCGGCTTCTTCCCCCTCTTCTCTCTCTCTGTCTTCTCCTTTGCTCCGCCGCCATGGCCGCCGCTCTCCGTCCCGGCGCCGCCTCTCACGCCGCCTGCCTGGCTCTGCTGCTGCTCCTCCTCGGCTGCCTCGCCTTCCGCGGGGCCCCCGCGCGGGCTGAGGAGGCGGCGGCGGCGGCGGCGGGCGCAGAAGGACAGAAGGAGGCGGGCGAGGAGACGGACCCCCACGCGCGGCACCTCTACACGGCCGAGATGCTGCGCCACGGCGCCCAGAGCGCACCGCACTTCGTTATGTTCTTCGCCCCGTGGTGAGCAGCGGCGGCGGCGGCGGCCTGGAAGGGGAGACGGGGCGCGCCGCGGTCTCGCCTCTGCCTCTCCCGCTGACGTGGCAGCCAGCGGGGGACCCGGTGAGGGCGGCTGGGAAGGGTCCCCCCCGGCCAGGCGTGGGGAGGGAGGGAAGGAAGGAGGGCTCTCGTGGTCCCGCCTCCGTCCATCGCCTTTCCCGGAGAAATCCTCCCAGCTGGGGCCGTGCGCGCGCGCCCTGTCTGCGCCCCCCCTCCCCCCAGCGCGCGCCTTCTTCCTTCCTCTCTGAGGGGTTTAAATGGTACCAGGAGGCGGCGTCGGGGGGGGGGATTTGCCGGCCTTTGGACGGATGTCGTCTTCTCAGCCGCCCTGCTAATATCTTCCTGCCAGAAGCTAATGAGCTAAAGTTGTGGCTGTTTCCAAAATGACACGAGTGAACTTTCGAGGGATAAAGGGTGGGGTGTTGAGGGCACGTGCTGACCTGAACAATAGGAATTCATTCAAAACATCCTCCCCTTGTGTGTGTGTGTATATATATATATATATATATATATTAATTAATATTTGAAGGCGGCTGGCAGGCGAGAGGGAGGTTTGAGGGCAGGTTTGTGCCAAGCCCGCGGGCTAGTTTTCTAGTCACAGAAGTAGCTCTTGCGGTTTGCAGCGCATCCCCACTTCACCCGAGGCCAGCCAGTGCCAGATGTTGGTGAGATGCTGTAATGCAGTCTTTAGTCTCTAGGACAGAGTTTTCCGAACTTTTCATGTCGGTGGCACACTTTTTAGACGTACATCTTTTCTGGACACAGTCATTCAGTTTTACTAGCAAACTGGAGATTAAACTAACCCCTTATAAGAGGTACAGACACTTACATAAATTGTAATAACAAAATGTATGGGGACAACATATCTCATGAAAACCTTTTATATATATTTTTTAAAAAATATATGGTTTATAAATAACATACATGTCCAAGATTGTAGGCAACACACTAATGTGTTGTGGCACACCGTTTGGAAAGCCCTGCTGTAGGGCAGAGTAGGTCTTAAATATAATACACGAAGAAGCAGACTGTTACTCAGGATTGGTTGATAAGGATTAATGCTCACATTCTTTAAAAAAAATTTTTAAAGAATATGAGCACATGTGATCCCCTGTGCAAAACTTAGCATGAGTAGCTAGCTGTCACAAATAGTTACTGACACTGGTAATCACATACAGCTAAGACAGAATCACATGGGGTTGGCAAGATTACTACTTTGCTGTGGTTTTAAACATTTCAACATCAGCCTTAAGGAGGTGAATGGGCTTTAAAATGGCAACTGCAGTTCAGCATAAGCAAGTGTAAAGTGATGCACAATTTGGACAGAAACATTTCTTAACTTCACGTAGCTCCTTTGACAGAATTGAAGCTATTGGTGTCTGATCAGGAAAGGGCTGTTGTAGTGATGGAGGGTTCATTGAAAATGTTGATCTGCTGTACAACAGCTGTGAAAAAGGTAGATTCCATGTTGAGGGTCAGGAAAAGAATTCAGGACAACAGCAACAATATCATATTGCCTTTATAGGAATCATGTGCCACGATTACATTTGAATTCTGTGTGTTGTTGCTGGTCACTACACCTCAGAAATAATACTGTGAAGATGGAAAAGGCAGAGAACAGCAAGTGAAATGCTAGGGCTGCATCCTCCAATCAGCAAGGAGCATAGGTTTTACGTTTATCTATAAGGAAGATATGACTCATTAGATAAGGCAACAATGCTGGATAAAGTGGAAAGCAGTAAGAGGAAGATAGCATTACAGGTGAATAGGCTCAGCCAAGAAAGCCACACCTGTGAGTTTGTAAGACCTGAGCAAGGATGTTGATAACTTCATGATTTGGAAGTTTCTGATTCATAGGGTCACCATAAATTGAAGCCAGCTTGACTACAAGAACAAAACTTTGCGTTTGAATCTTTTTGCTTAGTAAAAGCAAATAAAAGGGCAGGGACATGATCTCATGTGGAAAACAGTAGGAAGAACCCCCTCTTTTATTGGAAACAAGCCATCAGATGAAGCAGTATGGGATTCAGGATAGGCAAGACTTCTTCACAGAGCCCATAATTAAAACTATGGGTTTTGCTATTGCTCAGTGTAACAATGGCTGTAAGAGCCAATGTAGTAATAGAGGTATAAGTGCTGGACTAGGACATTGGCAGACCAGGGTTTAAATCCCCACTTGGCCATGAAAACTCACTGGGTGATCTTGGGCAAGTCATACTCTCTCACCCTCAGAGGAAGGTAAGGCCAAGTCCCCTCTGAAGAAATTCTGCCAAGAAAATCCCGTGATAGTTGTTCTGACTTGAAGGCACACACACAAAAAGTGAAGGCTATTTGTTTTGATGGCCGTTTTTAAAAGGGTAAATAAGTTCATGGAGGTTAAATCTTACCAGTGGCTGCTATATGTTACCTGTAGTATTGGAGGAATTATGCCTCTCTCAGCACCAGATGCTGGGGAACATGAACAGAAAGGTGCTATCGCAGTCATGTCCTGCTTGCAGGCTTGCTAGAGACATCTGGTTTGCCAGCTGGGGAAGTAGAATGCTGGACTAGATTGGCCAGTGACACTTCTGTGTTTCTTGCATGCCAAATGAAAGAGAGATTTGAAGTTTAAACAAGTACAAATTTGGTTTTACATCAAATAATAAGTAAAAAAGGACCAGTAGGAAAACCATTATCTCTTGTTGTAGATAATGCATTTCATTGCTTGATTCCAGCCTCAGATTCTAAGGGACCAATGGTGAAGGGAAAAAAACCCTTTGCAGAAATAGAATCTATTTTCAACAAAAGTGTTTAGGACTTTGCCCATGTGACCATATCACTTTCCCCCATCTGCCCCTTCTTTGGTGGGGGGGCAGTGTTTGGTCAAACTTGGGATAGAACATGAACCTGTGAAGTAATACTTTCTAAGAATTTGTAAAATTCTTTTTTTATGTAAGGAACCCATAATTGGTGTCGCACTGACCTCAGATAAACTCCACACAAAAGCAGTTCCTAGACTATTTTCTGTGGAAGCAGCTGCAGCTTCTGCAGTAAAAGCAAACAACTAATTAAGAGTTTGTTTCTTTTCCTAGGACTCTGCCTCAGGGCAAAAGTAAAAAAGCAAATAAAGGTATACCTCAGTTAAGGAAGTTGATGTGTCCCTGGGCATTATTTCTTTAACAGAAATTCTGGTACCAGAGGTAGAAATAATATGATAAGCATAGGGAGGGGTTCCTACACCAAAAAAAAATAAGAGCAGTTCAACAGATTTCAGCAGACTTTTTATCCAAATCTCACAATATACCTATGTGAAATGAAAACCAACTCAGATGAACCTTTCTTAAGTAAACAAAAACATTTTGAATCTTCTAGAAACCACCTGAAAGCTTATATCAAAATACATCTCCGGATTATTTTTTTCCCTTATGATTTCAATTCTGGTGGCAAAATTTACAAGATCCATGCTTTTTCAACTTACCAGGGTAGCTGGTAAGGCAAGATAATCTGTTTTCCCCTTTTCTTTCAGTTTTGCTCTTTCACACATGCTCGGTAAGTGATTCTGGAGGCAGCTGTTTACCTTCTATGTGAGCACACACAGCTACAGTAGGCTCACCTAGAGGATCACCCATTCTCTCCCAGGTCAGGCTTTATTGCATTGTTTATTGCAGACATGCCATTGTAACCTAACAGTGAAAGTCCATCTTTCTCCAGTCCAACTTCAACATCCTTCCAGTGCACTGAAAAAAACCTTCCAGCTAGTCAAAGGACAAGAAAAGAGATGGGATGGACCAGGCTCCCATTAAAAGACTTTGTAAAAAGGAGCTTCTTTGTCATGGCTTTTTTAACTGAGGTATGCCTTTATGCGGACCTACTTCCAAAGTTAAAGTCTATATGCACGTGTAGTCTACCTACCATCACAGTTTAGGAAGTGTTGATCTAGGTATCATGGTGGTTGTGATCATCATCTGTTTATATAGCATCATCACTGTACATGACACTTTTCAAGCAAAAGGACAACAAAACAGTTCCCTGCCCTTTGGTTTAGTCTAATTAAGACATGACACAAAAGGAAAAGCAGATGGCAGGGTGGGAGGGGATTAAGTCCAGCAGATACTGTCTCTCTCCGAGGCTAGGAGGGAGGGCCTTTCACATGTTTCTGAACTCTTTGTGAAGCAGGAAGATTTTGGCATCTTTATAATTTAGCATAAACTGATTTTTATGCAATATATTTTAAAACTTTATATTTTAAAAAGTTGGTTCCATGCTAAGGAATATGCTGTGAATTAGGAGCGTGGCTGTTGCTATTGGGTGCTGTCATTTCCAACTTATGGCAGCCCTATGGCAAACCTATCATGGGGTTTTGGGGGGACTGAGAGTGTGTGATGTGCCCAAGATCACCCAGTGGGTTTCCATGGCCGAGCAGGGAATTGAGTCCTGGTCTCCAGTGTTGTAGTCTACACTCAAACCACTACAGAATTCTGACTCTCTACCACGTAGTTACCTAGAGACAATTGTAGTGTCTATAATAATCTGATAACATATTACCAATAAGTGTTTTGTGTTTTTGTTTTGTTTCAGAATTATCTGATAGGATCTCATTTGTGCCCTCACTTCAAAACTTAATTTATAGATAAATGTGCAAATGGAAAAAAATTTTAAAGTAGAACCCCTGCACAAATTTCCTTATGCTGTGTGTTCCATCTCTTCCAGTTCCACCTTGCCAAAAATAAAAAATAAAAAAAAGGCGGGCAGAGGAGAATTGGTTAAGTAAGCTCATATGGGATATTTTAATGTCTCATGAGACTTGATTCCTAAAGGACAAGTAAATATATTGTGTGAATGGCTTCATAATGGGTCATATTTATAAAGGCAGAGCACCCATATCTCTTTTGCTTTGAGATGTGTGAATGGTTTTTTTTAAGTCACCTTAGAGAGAGAGATATGTTTTCCATCACATGTTAGATATGAGGGATGAAAAGAGGAGGCATGATTCCCCCTTCTTTTCTGGGAACATGGAATAGGTACCCAAAAATAGCAGGAGGAAGGAACATGATAAATCCAGAGGAACATTGCAGCCGGGAGATGGCTTGTCCTGGTATGAGGCAACCACAGTTTGCAAAAACTGGCATATGCAAAATTTTTATCAAATGGACAAAGCAAAGGAAAGAAGGCCATGCATCTGCAACACTTCTATAAGCAATATCTGTTGTTGCTGCTGCTGCTTTGTTTCAGTTTCACCTTTCAAAAAAGGCTGAAAGCATCCTGTATTAAAATGTATGAAAGTTAAAAACGAAAAGAATAAAATGTTGCATCTGTAATAAAGAACCACATCTCCCCTGTGCATAGTACATTAGATGGATTTGATTACAATTGGCAGAATGCTGACCTTTTAAAAGTCAACTAGGAATATCATGGCATGACATGACATGACATGACATAATAATGTTTGGACCAGGGAAGCCTTGATATGGTATGTTCTGTAGCCAACAGAGACAACTGAAAGACCTAGCTTGCGCTACTTTTTCTTGATGAAGGCACTCAAATAAGGGCTTTCAGATGTTCAAAATATGAGCTGCTTTGTGATGTAGGTTTAAGAGGTGTTCTGTCATGGAGTGTAGTCCCAAGCTGTATTTATAAGGCTTTTCAAAGTAAAGCTGAGTAATTCCCCCAAAATAAAAGAGCAAGTTATGTTCACTTGGGAAGACATCCCCAGTATGTAATAGCATGTTAGTTTGTAACTTACAGGAAAATAAATCTTAGATTTTTTTATTTTATTTTATTTATTTATTTTTGTATCCCGTCTCTCCATATGGATCGAGGTGGCGAACAACTTAGAAATAGCATGTATTTCGAAACATTTCTATACATGCCCCCAACAAGCTGGGTACTCATTTTACCAACCTGCGAAAGGATGGAAGGCTGAGTCAGCCTTGGAGCCAGGTAGGATCGAACTTACAACCTTCTGGCTTGCAGTACTGGCATTTAACCACTGCGCCACCAGAGCTCCTGGTAGATCACCCCCCCCCCGACAATAGCCCAACAAAGACATTTTTCCAGAGGCTTCTAGGATGTGTGAAATATTGTGTCGAAGAAAAGAAAAAAGTTTGAATTGGCCTCTTAAATGTGTGTCTTTGCCTGAATGGTACAGTAGAGTTGGATGAATGCACGCAGTCCGTTTTTCAAAGACTCTCGGCATGATACTGGAGAGACTTGGCTATAGAAGGACACAGTTTTCCTTTCCCACTCCCCAGAAGCACCACTCTACTGCCACTCATTCTGTACCAATAAAGCATTCAGGTTCAGGGCTGAAGTCAGACCCTTTAGCACTCTGTGAGGAAGATACAGGAAAGATGTCCTTTCTCTAATCCGGCCCCATAGGAACATTCCTGTTAGGGGCTGGGCTATGTTTTGCTGCAGTTCACTACCTATTTATACAAATACATGGGTCAGAAGTATGAGTTTTATTCTCCCTTTCACAGATAGTTCTGCTGCAGCATGAAAGGTACTGAAATTGAGTTTAAAATGTGAATTTATTGGATAACTTTGGATCCAAACTTGACCTCCCATGAACAGAAGGGCTCCTTCTGCTGTCAGAGGAAACTGGGATCTGGCAGACAGTGCCTGCTGGAGGACAGGGAAAGGGCAGTGGTTTGGCAGGTTTCTCCTTTCTGCTGCCCCTAGTACGACTTGATACACAGTTGTAGAAGGAACTCCCAACTTCTAGTGCAGATTTTCAGGAGAACGCTGGAGCAAGAGGAATCAGTACAAAATATCTTTTGCCTGCAGGGTCACCCAGTTCACAGAATTCCATTCTCTGAGTTCTTGATCTAACACACTTTTCTAAACATGAATGAGGAGGAAGTGGGGAAACCTTTCCTGAGCAGGATGGCCTGAGGATATTTATTCAGGAAGTCTATAAAACCTGATACTGCAAGAGTTCCCAGCAGCAGAATCTGACAGTCATTTTTTGTAGAAGAACATTATCGAAGCCTTTGAGGTCTCTTTGTGCCGTTAGAGTTTTGGAGCTCAGGACAAGAAAGTGGATAGAAACCTTTTCTAATGAAGCTTTCAGAGCTGGCTTCTAAGGTGTAAGGTTAGCATCTAAGGTGTAAAACTTAAAGACACTCTTTCTCCCACTTGCCAAGAACAATTAATACTTGGTAGTTTGGTACCCAAGTGTATCACTTGACACAACCAGCCAACATTTTCTTAATGATGGGGCAGCTCTGTAGTTCTTCTGTACATCTTACAGCCATCTCTTATATTCATAAGTTACAGTTAGAATTATGGGAAGGAAATGAAGAAATTTCCTTTAAAAAGAAACACTTTGCTCTTAGATTTCAGTTGTCCCATCCTGCAGCCATAAAACATTTCACATCAAGCCTAAATTGGCAGAATTTTGTAGAAGCAAGCCAAATTTTAGTGCCAATTTTTTTTTTAGTATCAGCCTTGTCTACATTTTTTTTTATTACATAAAAAAGAAGGCTAATTTTTTGCAATTCAAATGGTGTTCATGCTGCTTTTTTAAAAATATAGCATAGTAAAATAGGGTAGAAAGAACATAGGGTAGAAAAACATAGGAGTAAAGAACATAAACTGACTGAGACTTAGAAAAATTAGTTTTCTTGTACTACAATTCCAAAATCTCCAACCCTATGGGATCACTGGCAGCTATGGAGGATTTCAAGAGGTAGTCTCCAAAAGTAACTTTCCAAAAATTTGATAAAATTGACTTATATGTAGATACACTGAATATAGAGTTGGACTTTACATTTTCATGTACCAGAAAAATAGTGGTGGTTTTCCTTTGAGAGTTGAAGATGTGCCTGGTTTTGATATTATGAGATATTCAGGGCTTTTAAAAATGCTTTGATTATGAATTGGAGATGATTTCCTGTTGATTGGATGAAATGAATTCTGTTTTCAACTTTAAGGTTTCTCTGGCAAGCTCATATTGCAGCTTTTTTCCAGTAGCAGTCATTGATTACACAAAACCTGGTCTTTCAGAGTAGGGCTGACACCACACACGCATTTGCACGAACACACACACACACACACCCCTGGTATTTTTGCACTAGTACCTTTGTGCTGGTACATTTAACAACACAATTAAGCTTGTAAAGCTTCCTCTCCCCTCACTTTATGCAAAGGTAGGTAGGTAGGTAGGTAGGTAGGTAGATAGATAGATAGATAGATAGATATCGTTATTTTATGTGTTTCAGGCTGCCAAGAAAAGCACACAAGTGAGGAAGAAGATAAAAATATTTGAGCCCTTCTTCTTGTGTCCTGTTCAGATCACAGAGATTTAAGGTTTCTTGATTTTGATTAGCAGACGACCTAAAATGTGAAGAAATTCTAAGAATGTTTAAGAATGTGGATGAACCAGGAGCTTGTAATCAGATCTGCTGCTGTTGGTTTTCACATGAGGTTTTGAAGGAATCTCCAAATCTTTCTGGGTTTTTTCACTGTTCACTAATTTATTGGTTTAATAAAACCATTACCTCAGTCATGTTACAAGTCCACTGAAACAAAGGACTAACTTTGTATTGATTCACCATTCAGCAATTGCTTGGATAGGTTTATTCCACCTGGGCCTTCAGTTGTTGCTATGTCTTCAAGTCAGCTCCACATGGTGACCCTATAATAGAGGCTTTTTTTGCAAGGGATGGTTTGTTTTTCCCTTCCTCTTCAGCTGAGGCAGTGTGACTTGCCCAAAGTCCTACCCAGTTGGTTTGTGGGAATTCAAACCCTGGTCCACCAGAGTCCTTGTTTAACACTCAAACCATTGCCTCACTCAGATGACAATGTCTTAAGTATACCTGCTTGTTTGATTGCTTAGGACCAGGGTAGGCAACTGTCACCCTCTAGATGTTTTTGTAACTGTAAGTCCTCCAACCTCTGATCATTAGCCACACTCACTAAAGCTGGTGGTAGTCCATTGAATGTCACTTGTTCTCCATCCCTGCTCTTTTGTTTTATTTTACGTTATTAACAGATTATTAACATTGTTAATAAAAGAAAATCTGTCTTCCAGAAGATTTTGTGTGCCATGGTTGATCTTATCTTTAAGGAACTCCTGAGAAATTCTGAAAAACCAGAGAGTTTTCCCCAGAGCACAGTTTGAGGAAACAGGGCCTGAAAAATTAAATCTTACAAAGGCTCTGTTCACAGGCTCAGATGAGATAATCAATAGGTGTGACCAGAATGGGAGGGAAAATATAAATACAATGTTTATAGTTTTATAGTTTCCCTTTTGTAGGGGGGTGAATTCAAAATCTTGTTTAATGTTTGTTACCAAGAATTAATCTTTGTTGTTTGATTATTATTTTTTTAATCTCAGGTGTGGACACTGTCAGCGTTTGCAACCAACTTGGAATGAACTTGCAGACAAGTACAACAATATGGAAAATCCTCAGGTCTATGTTGTGAAAGTGGATTGCACTACAGATACTCCATTATGTTCTGAGTTTGGTGTCAGAGGATATCCAACGTAAGTGTAAAGGAATATTTCATTCACTGTGCAATTTTGTGTAGTCCATAGTCCGTAGACTCCTGCCAGCTTGACAGCTTATTATGTTGAAGTATTTCTCCTTCAGTATAGGGTCAGCATCCAGTGGTATAATTCTACTGGATTCTGCTGCTTGTGCCAGTATGGACAATAACAACACCCCCCTTCATGCAGATGCCCACACATCCAAAAACCTGTTCTGGAAGGCCAAGAAATTTTCTGGTGAATGTTTTTGGTGCCACTGAAGGCTGCAGCAGGAGAGAAGGAGGGGATAAGTCCTGATTCTGTAGCACAGGATACTAAGGCGCACTGCCAGATTTGGAGTGTTGTGATTAACCCCTAAATTTCAGCAGGTACCCTTTCTTGACCAGTGCATGCTATATGTTCTGTCTTTACACGAGATTCTGCGTTACCTTCACTTTCCCCCCATTACTCAGCAAAGGAGTATGTAGCAATGAGACGGTTATAGTTTTGAGAAACCCTATTCCACATTATGTATTGCTCAAATCATTTTGCACGTTAATAAAATCAGAATGGCAATAAGAGGTGCATGATATTTTCTTATTGTTACCTCTTGATATAAGGAAAAGCATATTAAATCCACTCCCATGTTTGCCTATACCTGGCTAAGAACAGCTGTGTAAATGCACCAGGCTGATGTAACAGTTTTTATGGCTAGCAGAAAGTAACTGAATTGCTCTGTTAGGTTGGAGTAAACGAACCACACCCAGTCTGCTATAGTAATTACCGAGCATTTCCTTTACTTCAAAGTGTGTTTTATTGCCAAATGAGGAACAAAATGAATAATGAAACTTGGAAGTTCAAAATACGCTTCCAAAAATCCATCTGAGCTTGTTGGCTGAAACAGTTGTTATATTGGGATTGGTGTAATGCAGCCCTTTAAACATTGCTGGACCGCAACTCAGAGCAGCCCTAGCCTGCTCTGCCAATTCTGAGGAGTGCTGGGAGTTGCAGTCCAACAGCTTCTGGAGGGCCTCTGAGATTCTGTTCACTTTGTTAGATGATTCTACAGAAATGACTTCTCTCTGAGGAATTCTTCACTTTTCTGGAGCTTAACTAGGCTTCAGCTTAACTAGGTTGGACTTGTACAAGGTCAAAAGATTTTCTGTTTCATATTTATTGAAAATGAATAT
This sequence comes from Ctenosaura bakeri, assembly GCA_948474755.1. NCBI lineage: Eukaryota > Metazoa > Chordata > Lepidosauria > Squamata > Iguanidae > Ctenosaura > Ctenosaura bakeri. Next base: position 134,776 of record CAOLHI010003792.1, read on the forward strand.
TTTATTGTCAAAATGTAGGTAACAAAGTCCTAAATACGATTGTTAATCCCAACTAGACTAGACCCATTGAATATATGTCACTTAAATAAGTGCTCACTTACTAAGTTCTTGTTGATTCAGTGGGTCTAGTTGGGACAAGAGAGCCAGCAAGGTGTAGTGATTTGAGCATTGCACTGACCCTGGAGACCAGGGTTTGAATCCCCACTCAGCCATGGAAAGCCACTGGGTGATCTTGGGCTCATCACACACTCTCAGCCCCCAAAAAGCCTGAGTGACACCTTAGCGCTGCCATAAGTTGGAAAAGACTTGAAAGCACACAATGCCACCACATTGAGACCAATGAATGAATTTAGATTGAGGATGTTAGTTGACATATGTGAACAGATAGTGGTTAAACTCCGCACTCGGTTTCTTAGCATATTATCAATTCAAGATTTTTGTATTTGTTAATGTAACATATTTTATAATAGATTTTGTAATATAAAATTTCTGTGTACCTTATAAGGGTGAAGTCAGATGCATAATTTTCATGATCATATCCTTCTGTGATGTGAAATGCTAGGTTTCCAGTTTTCTTGCAATTCCTTTCTTGCAAGTCAAATACATGAGATTGAATCTGTATAATCTTTTACTTCATGTCTCAAGTTCACTGTCCCCTTTTTATGCATTTCAAAATAGTGTTTATATTTGCATAGGTTCACCCTTGACATTGCTGAGAAAAATCATAAATTCTTCAAGAACAGTTGCAAAACAGCTCTAGGAATTTAGTGGGGAGGGGGAGCATGTTAGTGACATCATAAGCATTAGCCTAGCTTTTCCCCAGCATACTGAAAACCGAGAGAACTGGCTTATTTAGTAGCTTATTTAAAGGTACTGCATGTTTTGGGGGCAGTCAGAGTTTACTCTTCACCACTGTTAGTCTTACATCTGTCTTCACTTTAAAGATCCTTGGAAAGTTTGCAGAACAATGCCAAAGGTCTGGATTGTAAAATGCTGTGCTACTGAAATCAACAAGACTCTAAAAATAACGATTAAGAAACCATTGTGAAGAGTGGGGTTTTTGTTTTTCGTTTTTTGATATCTGACATCATGCAATAACTATGGCTGTTTTCAGGATGTTTCAAGTTTGTATGGTCTTGAAAATACTGTCTTTCTTCCATTTGCAGTCTAAAACTACTTAGACCTGGCCAAGAAACTGCGAAATACCAGGGGCCTAGAGACTTTCAATCATTGGAGAACTGGATGCTGGAGACACTGAAAGAGAAATCCAGTGTAAGTTAGCTAAGAGGCCTTATTCAGGAGAGGAGGATTGTGGTGGTTGTGCCAATAAAACAGAATGGTGCTATGATTGTAATATCTTCCCCTTACCTTTTCCAACACCTTTTTCAGAAGGATATAGTTGCTTAAAATTTAGGAGAAGCACAGGGTGGGTTTTACAGATTCTTTTTAGGATTACCTGTCTCCCTTCCAACTTCCCTATAAGCAGGAAGACCACATCTATAACATGCAGAGCAATCCACAACAGCTGCATATAATTTACAGGTTAGGAAAAGAACACCTGATGTGGACAAGGTTTTTTTAGTCTTTTATTTCTCTATTGAACAAAATGCAAACTACATTAATATGTGCAGTCTGAGGAATCCACGCTTCAACTGCCAGCATTGCTGTTTTTTCATCACTTTTGACAGATGGCTACTGTTAGTTTATTACTCAAAGAAACAAGAATGTCTTCATATACAATTAACACAAATATTTTGTATATAGATTATAGTACAGCTGGATTTTGCAGGCAGCTGAATGAGCAACCAATTCTATGCTATGAAGTAATGTTGATGGTTCTGTAATTCACTGATTTTTGTTCATAGGTTTGTTTTTTTGTTTTTTGGTTTACTGTAGGAAGAAGAATCTGAACCGGAGCCTCCCAAACCTCCTGAATCAAAGCAGGGCCTATATGAAATTTCAGGAGCCAATTTCAAAATGCATATAACAGAAGGTACCTTGATATTGTAAATTTTTTTGTAAGCAAATTTCAGCTTATATAACACTGATATAGAATTACGTAGCATCATTATATAACACTGTTGAACAAAATCTGTCCCATACAAGGGGGAAAAAAACCATCAGTTCCCCACAGACCCTCATGATGCTCTCACTGTGGCAACTGTTCTCTCACTCTGACAAGTGGGTCAAGAGAAGGGTCTCTCCCATCTCTCCACCTTGCAAATGGGAGTAGGGGAGTGTGAAAAAAAAGAATTCAGAAAAGTTAGTTCACATGCCACCATTACTTTTTCCAGTTCTCATAGAAACTTCCCTTTCAGTTGTGTTTTGCTTTGATGGGTTCTGAAAATCACTCAGGATCCTTGCCCCAGCTCCAGGCTCAGAGGAAGCAATATGGGACTAGTTGGTAGGTGACAGAAGTAGTCTGGAGTGTACTGCTGCTGCTTGTAAGTTTACTGGAATGTGCTGTTGCTGCTGCTGCTCATAAGATTCATCTTTTCTTTTTGAAGAGAAATGCTGGCTGAAACTGGTTGAGTAGCAGCAGCTGAGACACTCGGAGCCCCTTTGTTCATTTACATCAAGAGCGAACCCCTGTTCCTCCTATAGTAATAAATGCAGGAGTGGAGCAGGAGATTGTCCCTGTCCTTTGGTAGTGTTGTAGCATGAGCTCAGCAATTAAGAGCCTATGTAGACATCAAAGCAAATCTCACTGAATTCATTGGGAATTCCAGAAACATGCACTGGATTGCTATTGACTGGGAATGAATCCCAGTGAATACAATGGAACTTAAGTAGATGCCTTGCCCTGGCAGGGGGTCCAGGCAGGCAGAAATCTTACCTTGGCTACTACGTGCAAACCAATATGTTAAATTCTGTGGTCAACAAGGTCTAAGCAACACATGTGCCCATATCAAACAGACAGTTTTGCCTCTGTCATAGATTTCATTATATAATCCTTTCACAGTGAAAACCATTTTCACTTTGAAACATATGAGAGTTATACCCATTGTTTTAAAGGAGAATTGTGCTTCCAGGGGTACAATTCTTCTTTAATACAAGGTTTGTGCTCTCTGTACAACCCTGCTTGCAAGAGTGTGTGTGAGAAAGAGAGAGAGAGAGAGACAGTATTTCTATTAAAAAAAAACTTTAAAAAAATGTTGCATGGCAGAAACAGATGGGGGGAGCCACAATGCAATTCATGTTGCCCTCCCTACAATTGAGAATGATAGAATGTTGTAGTTGTATGATAATTCACAGAATTGGTTGTTGGAAGAGGGGAAGTGAATATACTTTATGTGTAGTTTCATAGATGGTGGAAAGAACAGCTTTATAAATCAGTATAAAAAGAATAAGAGAGGATAAAGGAAGGATCTAGTGGCACCTTTGAGACCGATACATCTTAGCATATACTAAAACATATAAGTTTCAAAGGTACTACTGGATCCCACCACCTTCTTTTCTGCCTTATGCTGAAACAGTTCTTGAAACTCTTTACAAATTGGGGGTAACATTTTCTTCTATCAAGTGGTTGCCTTCCCATGTGGGACAGGGGTGGAAGAAGGGTTTCGGCTGGGAGCTCTGTACTGCTCATGGAAAATGGCATAGCCGAAATTAGGTATTCTATTTGCACCAGAAGCGGATAGGATATTCCTCAATCTCTTTGTTTGCCATATCTTCCCAATCCTCTTCACCCACTCTTCCCCTTGTTTTTTCTGCGTCTTTGCCAGCCACATAAAATAGGAAAGCCACCTGTGGCTCAGTCTTGTTCTTTGTATGCAGTCCCTTGCAAAGGAGTCTTTGTGAAGTCTTGTTTCCAGATGTTTCCATGTATTGACATACAACAGATATTAGTTTCTATCGGTCAAAATCTGTTACTGTTCTACATGGCTTAAAGTACCTCAGTTATGCTCTCAGTAATCTGAATATGAATGCTGTAAGGTAAAAGTTAGCTATCACTGGCTACAGTCCTGTTGATTCAGTGTAGCATAGACCTATGCTAGGCTGAGTCATATGTCAACCCCACTGGACTTACTGTACAGAACCTGAAGTCTTCTCTCTCACCCCCCACACATGGGCATTTTGTGCCTCATGGGGAGTGGGATGATCAGAGAAGTGTCTGGTTGTATCCTTGTAACAAGACACAAAATGGTTACATCCTCCCCTGAGATCTGCCAGTGTCCTCTGGCGTCCCAGTGCTGCTATAATAATTCAGTATCTAGCTATGAAGACATGCATATGCCTCTAACAGGATGCCTGCCATTGTCTTCATACTGCAGACCTAAAGAAGAGAAACAGAGGAGTGGAGATCTGCATAAAGACAGATTCCAGCCTCCACCCCCACCTCTGCTTCTTTACCAATAGGTTGCTTGTTTTTTCTTTCTTAAAGGCAATCACTTTATCAAATTCTTTGCTCCTTGGTGTGGCCACTGTAAGGCACTGGCACCAACTTGGGAACAGTTGGCTCTTCACCTTGAAAATTCGGAGTCAGTCAAGATTGGCAAGGTAGGTTTGACTGGTGAGTAAGCTAGGTCTTCTTAAAGCATACATTGATTTCTCTGGCAGTAGCATTTACAAAGGAGGATGCTGTTTTCACCATAAACCACAGTTAACTTTTGTTAACTCTGTGTTAGACTCTTTTGGACAAGCCATCAACCTGCCTTGATCTTGGGTATCTGATAAAATAGTTATCACTCCACTTCCCTGTACGTATGTATTGTAAGGCAGCTTGATTGCTGGTCTTTGCAAGCTTGTTGATCCTGGAGGAATTCTTGCTCTTTGTGGGCAAGTGCATGAGTAGTTAATACAAAAACAGCTATACCAGGGCCTTGTTATTTTAGAGAAGGAAAAGGCAGTCCCTGAAGCTTACTTTTATGATGATGGAGCCCTTCTTTCCATCTTCAGACAGATGTGTGTGGGTGTTGGAACAACTTCAAGTAACTATAAAAACAGGAGTGTAGTCATATTGTTGGCTTTCTGGTGGAAAAGATTGCTCTCCCAGCCTGAGCTGTTCTAGGGGGTGAACTGTTAAATGTCTTAGACAAAATAAAAGCCTGCGTCCAGAGGAGTTCAGCATCTTCATAACGACATGCTGCCCATAACACTCAAAACTTGTGTAAGAAGGAAGACCGAGCTCTGGGGCTGGGGGTGGAGTTATATATGCATGTTAAATTATAGTTGGGGAGGTCCTTTATTTGTTAATCAAAAGCAGTTTGCTGGCAGAGCAGCAGCTGATTAACTCTTTCCTGGCTGGCCAGTTTTTGTTCTTTGTTGTCCCCTTTCCAATTGCTTCTCTTTCCCTCTCATGAGTTTACAGTTGCCTTTGTGCAAGGATTTGCACATGGAGACAATCAGTGGGAGGGGAAAATGGGAAGCACTGCTTTGTCCCCTGTGGCATCTCTTTTCCAAATGGCCCCTTCCAAAACAGCTTTTTGTTTTTAAAACGAAAACAAAACACAGTATCATTTGTGTACATAACAAAAGGATTTACCCCATTTTCTACATCCTGTAGGTTAGTTAGACTGAACATCACAGTGACTATCATTTTGAGATGCCAAAGTTCATCTAGTAGCATGTCATCTCTGTGATGCTGTATGAAGTCACTGAGCTGCAATCCTCCACTTGCTTCCTTGGAAGCAAGCTTCACTGAAGTCAGTAGGGCTTACTTTTGAGTAGACCTGTATAGGAGTACACTGTAAATCTCTTGCACAGGGTTGCGGCTCCACACTGCTGAACATTATGCCTTGCAATGGGACAGAGGATGAAAGATAACGGAAGGAGTCTGGAAACTAGGCTGGAAGTCTTGCTGAGCTTTCAGTTAATATTAAATAAGCTTGTGGCAAACCAGTTTATCATATGGAATTCTGGTGACTAACCTCTATAAGTGCAACTACTTATTTGAACTTTCTGTACCATTAAGTTTTCTTTGATGCCAACCTTTTCACATTTTTGAGTATACACTTTTTCTGTGAATATTTCCATTCTTCAAACTGGCTATTTGAAATTAACATATTGAGTGTTTAGCTTGTTTTGTCAAATAGTAGAATGAATCCATACTGAGTCACATGTCAAGTGAATTTGAAGATAATGAGTCTTATATTAGTCATGACTAGTTAATCCAGTGGGACCTAAGCATGGCTATTGTAATCTGGAACAAACCCATTCCATGGTAGAATGTTTGTGTTTCTTCTTTACAGCTATTTTTAAATGTTTGACATTCTATAATAAATTAATTTATTGCTTCTTGTTTCTGAATAACCCTGAATAAATGGTAGTGTGTGCTTTCAGTACTTGACCTCCTGCTTACCTTCTCACAATCCTAATTTATCACCTTGTCATTTCTTTAATTGGTTTTCTGATTTGCCACTCCACAGTTAACAAGTTAGAAATACTCAGTCTGTTGTTTCTTGCTATAGGAAATCAGAATGTCTCCTGTTGACACATGCCTTAGATGTCCTTTCTTATGGTTCACTAATATTTTTCCGCTCTTCTGATTTAAAAGAGGCATCGTTTTCTTCCTCCTTGTGAGTTTCAGAGTCCTTTTTAATCTTCCAATTTTCTTTCCTCTACTTTCAAAGCTCAAACTGTTCTTTTTTTGACCATACTTTTCATTTGTATATTGTGATTTTTATCTTTCGTCTATTCCTCTTTTTCTGACTTTTAAGTCCTGGCCTACTTTTTTTTTTTGCTCTCTCTTTTAACTCTTCATTCTTCATGATTTTGTCATGTGTATTCACTCTCATCCTGAATTTTCTGCTTGATGTTTTCTTTGCCTGCTAGATTATTTTGCTCTAACCCTCAGTTCTTCCATTTCTATTTGTTGCACCACTCACATTTTAAACCTTGTCTTTTTCTTCTTCTGTTTTATCCTCCTAAGTTTTAATGTTCTTTTTCCATCTATCACTGTTGTGCTTTGATCATTTGCATTCCACATCAATTCTCAAGTTTCAAGCATTTTAAAAATTTTCAAGAAGGGAGGGTTATGCCTTCAGCACTCTATATCTTTCACTGTCTTGTGATTCTGGTGCTGTATATTTTGTTCTATACCCTTTACTTCTGCTTCCCTCCCTCCTCATTTCCCCCACTTTTGCTCAGCAATATTTGTCTTCTGCCTTAGATTATTTTTGTGTCAGAGATGATGAGTATCTCTTGTAAATAGGACACAATTGTTTATAAATTTGTCCTTTTCTCTTATTTTTTCTCCATTTTTTGTTAACCAGTTTTATATATTTTACTTTATTTAATCTTCTTCTTCCTCTCCTTGGCCTTAGTACCTGGTTACTGCTCTTTTTTTGTTTTACTCATCCGCTGTTCATTCACATTTTTTAATTATTTTTTTACCAGAGTACAGGCATACCTCAGTTAACAAAGTCTTTGATGAAGAAGGTTCTTTTTATCCCAACCCAGCTCTCTTTTCTTGCTCATCCTCTGTCTAGCAGGAAATTTTTTTAGTCACATTAGTATTGGGAAGATGGTGAAGGAAAAAGGAGATGTACTTGCAGGTTGGAGCAATATAAACGACACAGTGAAGCTTGAACTGGAAAAGAATGGGGTTCTGTTCTAGCTGATGCTACATTAGCTGTGCGTACCTCCCTACAACAGGCAAGGTAAACTGCAGCTGCATTTGGAATGTCCTATTGAGCATACGTGAACAGCAAAACAGAGAGAAGGGGAGAGACCAGATAAGTCTGCCCCTCCAGCCACACCCAGCATGTTTAGAAAATATATATCTATAAGCTTGGCCATCAAAATGAAAATCATAATGAGAGTGAATGCTAATGAAAGAAAAATACATGCCTGGATGCATTTTTGAAAAAACTTTCAAGTGGTCTCTAGAAGACTCAGAATGTTTTTGCTGACTTATCCAGGGTTTGTTTGACCTTTCCCATGTAGATTTTTTTGGGGAGGAGGTTTAACAAAATATTTGAAAAATTGTGAACTTCTCTTCTTTTGGGGGTGGGGTGCAGGAGCCTGTCCATATTCTTCAGTGTTATTTCTCCCTCTGGTACCAGAGTTTTTGTTAAAGAAGTAGTGTCTAGGAACACACCAACTTTGTTAACCAAGGTATACCTATATTAATAAAATTCCTGTCAGCCATTGCTCATTACTCCCTCATAGTTGTGTCTTTTTTGTTTGTTTGTTTGTTTTGGCCGTGTTTTCATTAATGTTATTGAAACCTTTTCCCCTATCTTTTTTTAATCTTTTTTTCCAGGTTTTGTTTCTGACATTGCTTTTCTGCTTTCTTCCACTCTCTTAATCTTGTTCTCTTTCTCATTTTTATTAGCAACAGATGTGCTCCATCCATTCTTCCCTCATATTTTCAGTCTTTCCTCCTCTCCCCTCCATTGCTTCCTACTTGCTGTGGTTTCCCACTTAGAAACAACAGATATAACTATTATGTATCCTTCTTCCTCTTATTTTCTTTTGTTTGCTAAACAATTTGAGCAACACTTTAATTTCAAGTGTCTGCTTGTTCTTTCTTTTAATTATCTTTTCTGATTAGTTTTTAGCCTCTGTTGTTGTGATGAGAGGACACTGTATAAAATCTGTAACAGACTTCTTGTGCTAGGTCAAATAGGTTCTTTTTCTTTGTCTCTGCCTCGTGATCTTTCTTCCACTCTTTACATAGCTGATCCCTCTCTGTTCCTTAGTTTTCTTTGATTTGATGGGTTAACTTTTTGATTTGCTTGCTTTTACACATAGCAGGAAGGTTGTCTCTTGAGATTTCCACTGATGAAAATTTTTGATAATATTCCTCTAGAGTCCTTGAGTTCTCTTTTGGCTTTGCACTCTCTTTATTATGCAGTGTTACTTTGTCCAGCTGTATCTCTGCTCCTTCTTTTCTTGCAAAAAAACCATTGTAAAAGTCTGCTCAAATAGACTGAACTACCGAGCATAATGTGGCCACCAGGTGCATTTGGAGAACCCGATGCTGAGCTTGAAGAAAATGGCCTTCTTCTGTCTTATGTCACTAGTGTTTGATGTTCAAAGATGTACCTATTCTGAACATCAGTCTGTCTAAAAGTCTAGTCTTAAAGATATTTCTGCTTGGACATCAGATCATTCCCAATTTCAAACCCAATACCATGCACCCTCCATATCTGTAGGGGTTCCATTTCCAGAAAGGAACCCCCATATAAAAGAAAAAAATGTGAATGCTCATGTCCCATAATAATGGTAGCCATGTGTCCATGGTAGCAACGTGTCCACTTCGGCTCATGCCCATGCATGTCATTGCCATTTTAGGAATTGAATGCGACATAACAGTCGCTCAAATTCATACATCCAGAGACCACAGGTGAAGAGGGCCCAATGTATGCAACAAACAAAATCTATTGCATTTCTTACACCTTTGCTTACATCTCTTCTTCCTCTTTGAATCAGCAACTTCATTCTTTAGCCTTCTCAGCAAGTTAGGTGTTTTGGCATTTCTCTTGTCCAGTTCACATTAGTGCTCTAGCTGAGGTGTGTGTTTTCTCTGTGATACTTTCAAAATCCTTTCTTACATACTGATTCTGCTAAAGTTTTTATACACATATGCATTCTGAACTGTGCTCTTGTTTGCTAATGTTTTGCTTTTCTGTTCACCACCTCTACTCACTACATTTTCCTTTGGTCATCCCTTAATCATATCACACCTGTACATGTTACTCTTCACTGGTCTCCTCTGTTCGCCCTTCATAGGCATCTTTTCTGTCTCTTTGGGCCCTTGCATCTTATTCAGTGGTTTCTTTGTATCTTCTGTTTTCTGTTCATCAAATTATAAAGTTCTAGCTAAACATCCACTTTCACCATTCTTCCTCTCTCACAATGTCTTGGGCACAGAACTCTTTCGTTGACACATCTCTTTGTCCTCCTTTAAGAAATGATTAAAAAAATGATTATCTGTTTCACTTGTGTTTTCTTCATCATGAAATTCCATTTTGTTTTCCTTTCATTCTTTTCTAATTTTTAGGTTGGTTACTATACAGATTTCACTTTATCTCCTTTTGCTTCATTCTGGTCTTTCCCTGCAGGTATAGCATTTCCTCTTTTCCTCCCAAGTTCCACCCCATTTTGCTTCATTTTTTAAAAAAACCAAACCTACAGGCAGGGCAGTGTGTAATATCTAGTATATTTTTGTTGCAATTATAAATAATAAGTATTCATGTTGAGTTTAATTTTCTTCAGCATTTATAGCTTTTGTACACTATAAGGTGGAAGACTAAAATATTTTAGAATATCTGTTTTAGATCTCAGGTTGTCAGATCATACACATCTTCCTGTGTAAACTAGAGAATTTACTTGGTACTTGTGAATTTGTTTAATTATGCTAAATCATAGGTGGACTGCACACAGCATTATGAAGTCTGTTCAGAAAACCAAGTACGTGGTTATCCAACCCTCCTTTGGTTCAGAGATGGAGAAAAGGTGAGGCCACTATGAATGAACCCTGTATGTGAAACTGGAGACTTTGAGTGACACGTTGAACTAGATTATCTTCAGTCCTGTCCTGATTGTGGAAAACATTGGAAAACCCTTTGTTTTGAGGAGTCTGGTCTTGCTTGGTTGTACAAACACATCTGACTTACCCTGTTTTTACTGGAAAGGCAAAAGCTTGTCTTTGGATGAGGAAACTCGCTTGACAGTGAAATGCTGAGCACTATACCATATAGTACTGTAGTACTATACCATATAGTGTACTATACATGTAGAGTCCTATACCATATAGACAGCGTATCATGACAGCCTTAAAAGGATGGCACTGACCACAAGTGGGCTTCCAGTTTGAATTCAACATATTTGTGAAGATACTTAAAGTACTACACAGTTTGGGACCTTGATTCTTGAGAAACCATTTCTCCCTATATGTGCCTGCATGAGGATTGAAGTCTACAAATGCAGTGGGGGACTCCTCTGTGTCCCACCACTGAAGTCACTACACTTCATTGGGACATAGGAGATGTCAGGGTCCAAGGCGTGGGCAGCTAGGGCTGACTGGGACAGACATTGGGGCTGGGCCAAGAGACAGGTGCTAGGTCAGGAAGCCAGGAATCAGGATACAACAAAAGTCCAAGGCAGCAGTCCTTCAGGTAGCAAGAGTTCACCTACCAGAAGACAGGCAGGAGGTCAGAGCATAACGAGAGTTCAGGGCAACAGGAGACTTCCAGGCAACAGACAAACACAGGGCCAGAGGCCAAAGGCAGGTCCAGAAACAGGTAGAAGGTCAAGGCATAACAAGAGGTCAAGGCAGTAGAAACCTACCAGCCAACAAGAGTCCACAGGGCCAGAGGCAGGTGTGGAAAGCAGGCAGTGATCCAGGTCCAGGTGTCAGCAAGGTCAAGAACACTGGAGAGTCAAGAGAAGCTACAAACACCACTGGAGACCCTGTTACTGCAGCAAAGGCTGCAGAATAACCCCAACTCTTATCTAGCTGGCTGCTGGCTTTTCCAGCCGCCCTGCATCAGAGCAGCCAGCAGGGTCTGAGGTACTGGGCAGGATCCTGCAGGGACTTAGCCACAGATCGAAACCCTTACAGGAGAGGGCTCTCTTATCCATGACACCCCAACTGTGGAATGCCCTCCCTTTGGAGGCCCAATTGGCACGAACTCTCAGTTCAGTTCATTTATGACCCAAGTGCAAACTTATCTGTTCATGAAGGTTCTTGAGCCTCATTGAGTCATCTCAAGTGCTGGTGCACATTGTTTTAAAAACGTTTGAAATGTTTAATCTATTTTTAGCTTATTTATTTAAATTATTTTTCTTGTTTTAAAGTGCTTAACCTGTTGTTTTAATTTGATTTGGAAGTGGCTCTGGGATCCTTTGAGATAGGGCAGGATAAAAAAATCTTTAATAAAAAATAATTAATAAATAATTAATAAATAAATTGGGGGCCTCATAGAAGCCCATCCATGACGATCCATCCTGTTCATGCAGTGTTTCTAAACTTTTGTCTCTTCCCCTGGCCTTTCTGTCTGAGGGCCTGCTGTACTGCACTGTTATAGTGCTATTATTCCACTTTCAACATCCTACGGAATCCTGGGATTTGCACTTTAGGGAGGGGCATTTAGAATTCTCAGCCAGAGAGTTCTTTGGCCTCAGTAAACTACAAACCCTTTGGCCCCTCCCTAAACTGCAAACTCCAGGATTCCATAGGATGCTGAAAGTGGAATAATAGCACTATAACAGTATAGTGTGGAAATGTCCCCTGTAGCTTTGCATTCCTTGTTCTTGCATTGTATTTTATCCTCTGCATATTCTGAACAATGTAAGTCTCCCCTCCCTTCTCCTCTCCCTTCTCCAAAATCACACTGACAGCCAAAATATTGTCCCTTCTAAACACTGCTCCATGCCATTGCCAAACTTTGCTTAATGTTTATCCAAGCCCAACTTCCATCAGTTTCAGGGTAATTTGCTCCTGTATAATTCAAATGGAAGTCATAATCTGAATAAACAAAAAACAAACCTAACCACCCTAACCAGTGAAACTGCTTGTAATGAAACTAATCGGTTGGCAGGATAGCATAAATGTGTTGCAGTACTTCTTTCACATAGTCATCTTAACATCTTTAGGATGCATCTAATGAAGTGGATTGAGGTCCACGAAACCTTATGCTAGAAATTTCTTTTTCTCAGTCTCTAAGGTGCTGTCCTTAAATTTTTAACATTAAACATTAATAACTAACAATACATATTAGATTACTTTTAAAAGTGTTACTATTATTTTACTAAAAGTGTATGCTCCAGGGGTGGGAACCTCCTTTTTATTTTGTGTTAGATAATATTGTTTAGTTTAATCGTTCAATTTAGTTATTGTCTTTTATTGTTTTGTTTTGTGTATGTATAATTTGGACTTTTTTTTTCTTTTTTGACTTGCTATTTTGTAGAGATGTATCTTATATTTTATGTTGTTTTATTCTAATAAAAATTATTTTAAAAAATAAAGAGTTGTCCTTTATATCTTTTTATCTTCAGGAAATGTTTGCTGAATTAATTGTGTGGATGGTTCTTTATAGGTTGACCAGTATAAAGGAAAGAGAGATCTGGACTCTTTAAAAGAATATGTAGATTCCCAGTTAAAAATTTCAGAAGAAGCCTCAGATGATGTTAAGCCCACTGAAGCACCAGCTCCACTTGAGGAAATCACTCCTGAGGAAGAGGTATGTCCTGATTTGCTCTTGAACTAAAGACTTTTCCATACTGTTTTTTTTCCCCTAGTGGCTGCCATTCCATGCTACAATTGGTTTCTGGCTAAATTCTTGTCAGAATTTGCAGTACATTTTGTAGTTGTTAAAACTGGCATTGGCTGCTGCAGGGGGAAGGTGAAGTAACTCATTATAGCAGTGTGTGTTAGCCTACTTTCTTAAAGAAATGGTTCCTGGTAGTTATATTTAGTGTTTGGCTCTCTATATAGTTAAATGCAGGGTGTCTACTTCCTATTGGATGTTACATAGTAGCATCTTTCTCACTTAGTCACCATCCTTGTGACATCATACTTTGTTGCCAGAGCACAGATGATCACATGTAGATTCTGCTGTTTTTATTGGTGACACAGCAAGCTGGAGGGAACAAATGGACAAGAATGAAGGGATTACAATAAACCCAAAGGTGCTATGGGAATGAGAAACATGGGTTTGGAGAAACAAAATAGTTACTAGAGCTATCAATTTCAGCTGCAATATTATTAATATGTAGTCTGCCTGAGTTCCCTAATGACACCAGATCCTGTCTGATCTTGGAAGTTAAGAAGCATCAGCTCTGGTTATGGAAGTCCACCAATGAACACCAGGTGCTGTAGGCTGTATTTCAAAAGAGGGAACTGGCAAAACCACCTCTGAGTATTCCTTGCCTCAGAACACTCTATGAAGTTCATGGGGTTGCCATAAGTTGACAGGCAACTTAGTGGCACATATACACACACATTCATGTGATGGATTTTCAAGGAGTACAGTGTGGATTTCTGGGGAGATGGCAGTAAATTATTAATTGGCAGCTCTGTGGCCAAAACGGCATGTTTCTTTGTTTTCAGTCTATTTCTATATTTGACTCCCTTTTCATTTGATGGTAAATGGACAGTTGTGGAAGTGCTAGCTTGTTCTAGCAAAGGCAGCAGCAAAAGAAAAGAGTTAAATTTATGTTTTAGGGGGATGCCATTTGGTGGTGAGTAGGAGAATATCCACATGCAGTCTTGGGGATGTGCATGGCAGTACTTCTCATCCAGTGGACAGAACACTCTGCAGTAGTGCAGGATAATAACAGTGAACTTGAAGAAGCAAAGATTTTGCCTTGCTTCTGAACTAAGTAGGCTTACTCTACTTGGCAGTATGCAAAGTAGATTGATGCTATCCTCTTTTTCTTCTGGTAGGGCAAAGTCCTTTCCCTCTCTGAAAAAGACTTTGATAAAGAAGTTGCTAAAGGAATCACCTTCATCAAGTTCTATGCACCATGGTAAGCTTTCAGATAAGTATTTGGGCTTGCAGTGATTTACTTTTTACTTTCCTGTTGTTGTTTCCAGGCTAGTTCAACACAGCCTGCCTCTGAAATAGAACAATGGTAAACTCATTAGATGGTTGATCATATTTATGCAAAATTAAAAATCAGTTTTATCTGGGAGTAGTTGTTCCCTGTCTCTGTGTCACATTTGAGAAAAGATGATGTTGTTAGTGATGGACTCTCAACATGATTGTTATGAATTACTTTTAGCTATGTTTTACAAGCAGTGAAATGGAAGTGTTCTGTTCAGGTTTTCCATTTTGTTTTTAATTGGCATCTAGTACTAGTATGAATAATTTATTGTCCACAGTACAATACTGGTACCATATGTTGCAGAGTATTTAATAAATAATAGATTTTTGGGTTAGACTGAACTGATATGCTGGTCAGTTCACCAGCCAAATATTGTCAGCTTTGCTGATGCAGATGCAAAGGTATATTATGTCTTTCATTAAAATGAGAAATAATACCCTATTTGCTGGTGTATAAGATGCACTTTTTTTCCTGAGAAATGCTGCTTGAAAAGTGTATCTTATATGCCTGCAAATAGTATTTGTCAGTGTATAAATGGGGCATGTCTTACACACTTGTGCATCTTATACACTGGCAAATACGGTACATTAAATTGCATGCAGGGTTTAACAATATTTATTGCATGAACATAGCTCTTGTTTCTGATCCTTCTGGCTATGAGTTCAGCCATTGTTAACAATCAAAATTCATTACCACTTTCAAAAACATTTTTTTCCAGTTTTTTAATAATGGTTAACAACTTAGCTACAGTCACAGCAGGTTCCTCTTTGGTACCTTAAAGATAAAAGTTCTTAATTTATTATGACACAGGTTTAATCAAATCTGTGGCTTTATTTAACAAGTCAGTTTCTTAGATATTTTTTAACCAGCTGCCTTACTCTTAATTCCAAGAATTCGCATTGTGATGTGCAGCTTCCTTATGTACCTGACCCTTCTGTTGCTGATGTGACCTTTAACAGAGTGTTATATGTCACAGAGCTGAAATTTTGTCTCATTGGTGACCCATTTTGTAGAGCACAAAACTGCGGAGTTATTTCAATGATGTATACAGTTGAGGACATGAATTTTAGGGACGGCAGAAGACTTTTATGAATTCCTCTCAGTTCTGATTGGCTAGAGATGCCATTTTTTTTTATTCCTTTGTTCCTCATCATTTGATTTGTACTCAGTATGAAGGTAAAGGCTTTTCACATCTGCCCAAATATTGCTGTGTTCTTACTCTCCACTGTTGACTTATTTCTCCTCTTACAGCTGATTCTATGCTGTCAGAACCTTCAGGTGTATCCCTTGCTCAGACAACAAACCACCAGTATTTTACTGGAAAAAAAATAGATTTAGGGATGGCATCAAGGGAGGCTAGGGTGAGCACACACCACACATTTGCATCCTTGCAGGGGCCCCCTTACAAGAACCCCTTGTTCTTGCTCTTCTTCTTTGCTGCTGCCACCTGTTTGTTCACCTGCTTGTCACTCCTGCCTAGAGAAATGTGGTGGTGAAGAGAAAGAGCAATAGATATCCCTGCGTTCTGACTCACTGTCTCTTCACATGCCATGCAAGCAGTTGAATTATGAGAATAAAACAGTGATGAGGAAAAAAAGGAACAAAGCTGGTGCTATTCACATTGTAAAGGTAGACTGAGAGGGAATCCTATTGAAGGTGTCTTGCCCAAGGGTTCTCAACAACCTAGAACCACCGATTGAGTTAGATTCAAAAATGGGTCAACACCTTGAAATCAATGGTAGCTCCTAATCATGATCTGATTCCATTTGAGTTTTACTTTTAGTGTGTCTGAGCCTGCATTTAGCCTGTTATGTTTGATGGACTTCAGTACAGTCAGCCCTCCACATTTGCAGGTTTCACTTTTGCGGATATGATTATTCACAGATTATTTGCTGTCACTTCTGCTGCTTCCCTATGCCATTTTTAATAGAGATTGCAAGCTTTATGAGACTGAGAAACTGTGAACAAGGCTTGGAAGTTCCTATTAAAAATGGTGTGGGGCAGCAGTGGAGGTGGCAGTAAGCCCCACCAGCCACCCACTTCTGCCTTGTGAAGGAACCCTGATGCCTCAAAGGAATTCATGGTGATCATACTTTTTTATGTGTTAAATATGGTTTGGGAGGGCATAGAGTTATTCATGTTTTCCACTTTCACGGGGGTCCTATACCCCTAACCCTAGCAAATGTGGAGGGATGACTGTAGTTTCTTTCATGTCCCCTTTTCAGTGGCATGTTGAAGGTAGCTATCGGAATTACCACTGCAATGCAAAAGTTCTGTTTGTGTGGCTAGATCCAAAGACAAGTTTATCAAGTGATAATTATAGATGTATGAAGCAGCCCAGAAACATGGACTGAGACCACCCAGTGACTTCAGAGTTAGGTAGAAAAATTGAATTGAATCTTCAGTTAACCCACTGAAACTATTTGGTTATTGAACTGGCTCCATCATGCTGCTCAACAGCTTGCATTTCAGATTATCTTGGACTTTGCATCTGCTTGGCTATGCTGTCGCAACACTCCTGCAATGCAACTCCTGGACTTTGGAGGAGGCTGCCACCACTTGTCTTTATATGTTTCTTCTATAGAGCCTGATGTGGGGGTCTTGAGTCTAGTTAAAAAGTCATGTTTGCATACATTCAAATAACATTAATGTTACTTAGTTCCAGATGAAAGTGATAGTTTGTGAAGGAAATAAGGTATCTGTGGAGTGCATTAAGCCCTTCTACAAACTTTAGAAGAGAGCTGCACTCTAAATATAGCTTCCACTGACTTCATTCTGAAAAGGGCACATCGCAAGGATGCTAAATATCCATTTGTGAAGCTTGTGTTAAAGATATACTAAAGGCTGCCCAGCCAATCCACTTGCTTTGGCAAGAGTTGTTTCCATGAAAAGCTTCAGTTTAGACTAATGTTTACTACACAAATAGCCATAATCCTATTTCTGGCTGCTTAAATTGTGTACACAATTATAGTTCATTGTATACAAATTGACCTTTTTCTCTTCCATGTCAACCATTTTATGTTTGGCTAAGTAACCACGAGTGTGCTGAGGTCTACTTTTGCCCTTTACTTTGTTTTAAGTAAATATTACCATTAAGCTGAATGACAAGTAGAGGCTTATCTCAATAGTTTTCAGAATCTTCTAATGTTATATCCTGCAATGCACGCTCTCTGTACATTTGTAGCCAGACTGTTTAGAAGATACACCTTTTGTTTCTAAGGTGGAAACTGGATTTTTAACACTTATGATATACTGCCCTCAACCAAGCACTTTCAGCATAGATAAGTGCTACATATAGTAGCAATCATAAAATCTACTGAAAATTAAGATGTTTTAAAATTCCATTGATCTAATGAAAGGTAGTTGGATATATACAGATTGCATTATGATTCAGAATTGTCATTTTGCTGACCTCTACTTCAGAATATATCTCAGTGGTATATTTATTCATCCAACACTTTCCAAGTTTATTTCAGGGCAACTTAAAAGTGAACATGATCCAGCCAGAATTAAATATGATACTTAGCTTTTTTTGCAGCTGAATTCGCTGAAAACTAAAATGCCTAACTTTGACTGAATTGTATCCTGTAATGCTAATGGGATGTTGAGTGAGAAGTAAATCTGAATAAAGGACAATTCCAGATTCTATACCTAGGCAAAGGAAATTGGAACATAACATGGCATTTAATTTGGCAGACTTGTGAAATGGTCCTAACACTGTAGCCTGCTGAAGTTTAAGCAGATTTGGTTGTTTGCAAGTTCATTTGTCAGGCAGAGGGTTGAAAAGAGGAAATCAGTGTGAGGAACCTAGGTTTATAACTTTGTAACTTCACAAGTAACCTGAATCTTGCTAGGTTCACAAAGACTATGAGTTTTATTTCAGAACCTGGCAAAGGGCAGACCAACTAACTGAGGAAGGAATCTTCTGTGGAAATAACTGCAACATTGGGACATGAGCACTTCATATGTGCTTTTGAAAAAAAGCAAAGCGATCCTTCTAAAATAAAAAATCCCAACCCCATCTTCTCACTCTCTCTCTTATTTTTGGTTGAACTAGAAGAGGGAATTATGTACAATAGTGTATTTTAGTATATTTTAGTTTTTTGTTTGATATTTTGTATAAATAAAGAAAACTTGCTTTTTAATTTTTTAAAATGTTTGTTTGTTTGTTTGCATTTAGATAAGGTATCAGGCAAAGTTTGGAAATATTTCTTTTTGAACTGAATATTGCAACAGATTAATGCCTTCCTACCAACCCATTATCTTAAGTATACTGAGTCCAAGAAAAGTCACTTTTCCCAGCTGTATTCTGAGGCCATGTTTTAGTCTCTCAATCAGGAGTCACATGTGTTTGCTTTTTGTATCATTACCAGAACCACCAAATGGTTTTAGGTTTGTAGCTTTCAAGTGTTTAGTGCTTAAATCAGCCTTTCCTAATGTGGGATGTTTTTAGATGGACTGGGTTCCCATGGCTAGGGATGATAAGATTCATATTCTACATCTGGAAGGTACCAGACCTGGCAGCTGCAGAAACCTGGTTCTGTGCTGCATGATTTTTGGGTATGGTCAGTCTTTAATTCAGGTATCAAACCTAGACATGTTTAAGGTTAGCTTTTCACCTCAACATGCAGTGGTCTCTCAGGAATTTCACTTGTCACTGATCCTGCTCCTGTTGAGAAAAAATGGCAAGAGAGAAAGGCCTTCTGGACTCCATAATGAATTTTCAGCAACTCTTAGGAAAGCCTTTTATTGCTTTTCAAAGCTCAATACAAGGTCAGGGAGAACTCTTATATTCTGCCAAGGCTGGAGGAAAGTAGAGGCTCTCACTTCTCATCAAATGAAAGAGGTCTGTTCCACCTGTGAGCTCCTACATGCATTTGTCAATTCCTGGGGTAGCAATACATATTTCTGCTTAAGAGAAGATTTTTAAAAAAGCCATGTCAAAGAGATT